>JAXCHO010000036.1:27597500-27857500 GCA_036630365.1 Acanthiza pusilla
CAAGGATCCCGGCCACATTATGTCAGTTCATGGCAGTGGTGTTGCAGGTCCTGTATGAGGTTCAGACGCTGTGCAATGTGCCCCATGAACACCTCAAGTGATTCTGAGGGCCCACCATGAGTGCCTCTCCTTACTCACAGGATTGCAAAGTCCTTGCAATGCTTTCTGGCTGTGTGTCAAGTCTCGTCTGAAGAACCCAGCTTTAGGTGGAAATACATTTCAAGGGCCAGCTGCACATGATACTGACTAATGCCTTTTTCCCCCAGATCCAGCCCTGTCTAAGGTGGGCTAAACACAGAGCGCCAGCCATACAGACTCTCCCTTCATTATACATTTTTTCCCCCAGAAGATCTTAATTTGGAATGTATTTCAGCTAGTGACTTTGACTGGAAAAGTACCAGATCCCATGCTGTGTATCTTGGGGATACCCTGTCTCATTAATAAGTACCTTCATTTCAGAGTATTGTCTGTTTATTTTGGAAGTTTTACCTCCCCTTGTTGAAAAAACAGAGATGAATTGGGAAAAATACAGGCAGGAAATGGTTTCCCTGGCAACACTAAGAGTACATAAGAACAACCTCATCATTCACTTTTATTCCTTAGATACACTTTTAAAAGAAGTTTGAGCTACGTTAAAAGACATCTCCTGTTCACAGCACAGCACCCAAGTCAGCAGAAATAATCAGCCCTGATTTCACTTTCAGTGAGACGGGAACTAAGTTCCTTTAAAAAAGAGGGACGAAAGGTCTTAGTTTCCAGGGAATGAAAGCTCAGTCAAAAGAGGAGTTCATTCAGATTCAATGCTGGTCAAAAAAAAGCCGCTTTATGCAACATTCAGCTTTGCTGAAGTGCGACTCACACTAACAAACTTCCAGCGTATCCTGCTCAGTCTTGGTTTTGGTGAAGCCTGGGTCAGATTGACTGTAAGCAAAATCTAATCTAGTTGTGTGACAGTACTGTGAAGGAAATCCGTAAAACTCTTTCTGAGAGCTGATTAGTGGAGACATCAAAGCTTGGTGCGATGTAATTTCTACTCCTGTCACGTTGCACTACTACATTCCCCTCTCCCTCCCAATCTGCTTGCTGTTTCTGCCAGCCTCCCCGCATGCTGTAAGGTGTAGGAGAGACATTTCAGCGACTTGGATGACTTTACCTCCCATCTGGAATGGCGTGTCAAGCCTCAGAAGCCAGGGGAGACCTCGCTGGGCACGTTCCTCACCCATGTTGGTCTACAGTCTGTAGGCAGGAGGGTCCTGAGGGAAAGCTGCTTGGGAAGCAGGTTTCAGGCTTAGTAACCCTGACAGATTTCTACCTCCAAAGCAAGCATGATCTTCCCTTTCTGGTCATTAAAGAGAGATCAGATGGGCCAGCAAAGCTCACAGCATCCCGAGGACCTGGTGTTCAACCTGCTTCCTTGCCTCATGTCTTTTCTGGGATCACTGCTTTCCAAACAAAAACCCCAATACTGTATGTAAGACCTATTTTCTAGGCTCTGATCTACCTAAGCGGCATTAGATTTTTCTTCAGTAATGCTGGGGTTTAATTCATAAGCACAGGTACACATCATTATCCACAAGCTGGGTTTTTACTGAACGCGTCATTGATGCTACAAGAGGCAGACCCATTGCTGATGACATGTGGAGATGATGGCAGAGAATGTTTGTGGTCATAGGGGGATCAGTGGTTTAGCTGGGTGTAAACAAACAACATGTGCTTCATCATGTGTCTAACATGAAGTCACAGATCTAGGAACAGAAGTGGCAGGACATGAGAAGCTCTCCAGAGCCTGTCTGGCTCATTGGAAATAAGGCTGAGAAGAGGGCTGGTCACTACTTACCAATGCCTGGATGAGCACAGGTGCTTGATGACCGAATGTTTTTTGTTCTAGCAAATGAATAGAAAAACTGGGTGGAAGCTGAAAATAAGGAAATTCAGACAAAAATAAGATGCTCTTTTTTTTTTTTTTTAATAGTGAGTGTAATAGTAATGGACTTCAATGACTTCAAACAAGGTCGAAGTATTTTTTCCCTGATAAGAAACTTATTATTCATGGTGATTTTCTTAAAGGTAGATCACTTCCAGGAGGATCACTGAACCAGGTTATGTGGGAGATCAGAAAAGATAGTCACAGTGGTACCTTTCTGGTGCTAGAGCCTATTGCATGTAGAGCAGAACAGTGGAGAAGGTAGTTTGGTATCATGGCCAAACTGGTAGGCTCAGCCTCTTGGAAGGACTGATGGGAAGAAAGGGGAATATATGGTAGGTCCACATCCTTTAAGGGCTCTGATATTTGCAGGAGATTGTTGATACACATCTTCCTTTTCCTCACATCTCTTTGGAGACCCCCAAGAGGGAGAATGTCTTGTTTTACCAGTCCCAGTTTATTTGGTCTTGTCAACAACATAACTCCATTGCTGCCTTGCATTAGAGGGAGGGGTGGATGGTCTTTTCTGCGGTGCATTAATAGCGTGTTCCTCTGAAGCAGCTCAGTGTGGCGCTGCTGATGGTGCGCAGACAGCACACCGTGGCAGGCATGCTGGAGGAGCTTGAAGAGGCTGAGGGTGTGAGAGACTGAAGTGTTAAGGGTTAATGACAATCAATTGGCCAGTTGCAAAAGCAACAGGGCGCTTTGCTGAGGCCAGGTTTGCACCCCGGAGCAGAAAGGGAGAAGGAGAGTTTTTGTACTGTGGTGGGAAACCTGATCTGCATAAGAACAGCCCAGGTGCGGAGGGGCTGTGCTCCCACCAGCAGAGCATGACCAAGACAAACCCACCTTTGTTCAGCAACAAGCTGGGTTTGGAGCCCGATGGGGGGAAGGCTGATAAGAAACACATCCTGCGGAGGTGAGATAATGCTTTTTATCATGACAATGTCCTCCCTTAAACAAGTGGTTCAGGTGTAAAACTCCCCTGCCGAGGGGTATGGAAACAGCGACATTCACATAGGCCCGAAGGTTTTCATCCCTTCTGATGGGGCATAAACAGTGTAAAACTGCCCCTCCAGGGGTGGTACCTGGGCCTTCCCACCTGAAACTGAGTGTTTATTATCTTTGAACTTGTTATGTTCGGTGGGATTCCCCCGCTGCGACCATCACTTGGACCAATGGACATCGAAACTGCAACAAGCAAGTCCTGTCACTTGATCCGCTGATATTTCCTGTCCACTATCTACTCTTGTCCTTTTTTTCTTGTTTTCTTTCCCATAAAGTTTTTCTGAAGTGGTATCTTTGTACTTTCATATTGTTGCATTTTACAGATAATAACAAAACAGCTACATACCTTCTTTCCATTGAAACCAAATTTTTCTAAAATAAACCTGCCAAATATAGACATATATGAACACACAGCCATTGTGTCATTTTACTCTAATCAGCCCCAAGGGGTCTATTAACAAGAACCTTAGTTACCCTTGCCTCCAGGGCTGGGTTGTAATATATGGTTACTGGGGACGTCAGGGATTTGCAAAGAGCCCCAAAAACTGAGTCTGGTTCTCACTGATGTTGTGCCACTCTGGATTAGCTCATAATAGGAAATGATGCTGCAGCCAAAGACAGCCCTAGAAACTAATGTAGTCACTTCCTTACCTCCAAGGGTCTGATTAAACTCAGAAATTATTTCTAAACCTGCTTCTGCATTTTCCATCTAGAGTATTACTAACTCCAAGTGAGAAAAAAAAATCCAAAATGCTGCAATACAGTAGTGATGAAATATGACTGAGGTGTGGGTGGTTTTGTTCTGTAAATGAGTATGCATTATTTGTTTCAGGATCAAAATACAACAATTGCATATGGAATTTCTGCTCTGTGGGGTGAGACTGTACCATCCACACCTCCATGTGCTTGGCTTCAGGGATGGACTTTCCTTGTCACGCTGCACTTCTTGAACAAGATACTTCTCAAAGACATACCTTTGTTCAAGAAGGACTCAGTGCTGGGAGACCAGATGAGCCAGGTTGTGGAGACCAGACTGGATAACCACAGCAGTCTCTTTCTGGTTTAAGCTGCAAAAGAGGATTTCCTGTGCATGAGGAACAGGACAGTTAAGAGAGGTAGTCTGGCCTTGTGGCCAAACACCAAGTCCCATCTTTTGAGAAGGAGCAACAGGAAGAAAAAAGAAGGACTCCTCAATGGGGAACTTTATAAGGTCCATGCTCTGTAAAGGGCTACTCAAAGCAGTGCGTAAGCCAGGCAGTGGGCCACGAGCCAGAGCAGCAGCAGCCATGGAGCGTGGCCCAAACTTGCATGATCCATGGTGACAAAACATATGGAGCTCCTCTTTTGGGAATGAGATCCCTAAGGGCCTGGCTGTGCCCCTGCCTGCCCTGGGTGTGTGGTAGGAGGACGTGTATGCACCCTCCTTGGCTGGAGAATTGCTAGTGCCTTTACACCTGCCTTAGCTCTGCTCCTGCCCAGGATTAGCTCTGTGCAAAACCCTCACTGATTTCAACAATTGTTGCCTAAGCCCCTCTCTCCATGCGTCTGTGCTTCTCTGCCATGTCTATCAATTAAGCAAAAGCCCCAGACATCCCTTTGCTCATACAATGCTTTAATTATAAAGTAGTTTGCTTCTGATTGGCAATTACTCTGCTTGGGAACGGGCCTCACAAGTGGGTGGGCTTTCGAGACCCGGCTGTCACTCATTTGCCTTGTCCCCTTCTCCATCTGGCTGCTGAAGCATGAGGTCTTGCAGACTTTTCTGTGAAATAAGAGCACTAATAAGAAGTGGATTGGATTGGATTGGATTAGATTGGCCTTCACTGAGGCTGTATCTTTGGTTTGTTTCTTTGTTTTTTTTCCCTTTCCCCCCCTTGTGAATAGGAAACGCCTGGTAATCACTGCAGTTCCTAGGCTAACCCCATCACACTGTGGCACCCGGCTCCTCCTGCCAGAAATGCTGTAAAGGAGAGAAATGAGATAGCCATGGCACACAGAGACCTGGCCACTGACCTGCTTCTGCTAAAGGCTGTGGGACTACCCTGGGAAAAACGCTTCCCAGAAGCACCATCCTAATCCTGGATGCTGGGATTTACACGAGGTCTCAGGGGTCATGATGGGGGTCCCTGTGAAGGGAAACCTGGGAACAGGGCTGGGTGCAGGGAGCAGACTGGGCCTTCTTGCTCTGAAATCCCAGAGACAAAAGACCAGGGATAGAAATGTAAATGTGAAGAAACTGGATGTCTCTTCTGTGTCTTGACTCAACTGTGCAGCTTTGCAAGCTACCCTGGGGTCAGGGATTGGTGCAGCAGCCTGGGCACTGTCTGTGGTCCTCCTCCTGGCCTGGGGACAGCCCCTGCCCCCTTTTGACCTCATCTGCCCCCAGTCCTGCACTCTTCCATCCCATGACATCTTGGCTACTGGCACAAGCCAGTCCCAGCTCAAAAATAACTTAATAAATGGAAGTGCCATAGTGCAGGGTTGGTGTGACATGGCCAAAGTCAACCTGCCACCAACACGGGTCAGCCAATGTTGTAGTGGTGTTCTCATAAACTTTCTATGGCCAGTGACATCTGGGTTGTGCAGCAGGTTCTCCTATGTCAGTTGACCCTTCAGACCCTATCTTAGTCCTTTCCCACATCAGGAAACATCTAGAGACAGAACCTTTTCATTTTGCAGCTAGAAACTCCACAGGATTAGATCTTAATACCTTGCACTTTGGTTTTGCTTATTAGAATCAGACCAGTCATAGTAGTTCAACAGTGAATATTGGCAAAGATCAAATATTTAGTGGCACAAAGATTAGCAACTGAGCACATTTTTGATGAAACTTTCCCTTTCTTCAGCAGCCTGTGGTTTTTTTGAGCTATTTAGATTCAGCCACTAGAGAGCAAACTTCTTCTTTTTATCAAATGACAATTTATATATTCCTTAAAAAAAGAACTGTACAGTTCTTCAAGCTAAAACCCATGGAAATTGAAAACAGCTCTAAGTTTACAGAAGGGAAAAGAAGCTTGCTTGCTCCCTTTTTTTGTCTGTCTCTTTCTCTCTTTCTCCCTTCGCAAGCTGTGTTTTAGGAAGAGAGAAGAGACGAGTGTGTTTTGTTGTAGTGAAGGCCTCTGTTAATGACTGCTGAAGATCTCTTCTTTCGTGTCAATCACCAGAGGTAATTGTTTATCCTGACATTTGGCAGGTTGTGTGAGTAGAATCTCAAAAGGAGGCCTTGGGTTGCCAATAGGCAAGACAGCAACATGTGTGCCATTGTGCCAGAGTAAGAGAGGAGGGGATCTGCAAACCAGCAGGATTATACCCATTAATATTGGAAGCTGCCTCTTTCTGGAGTAGGGCTGAGCAGCTGGGCTCCTTAGACCATTTGGTTTAAATGCCCTTGAGATGTGAATGCAAACAGGTTGGAGAAGTCAAATCTTTCCAGGAGGGAACCTTGAACCATGGGCTTTCATTTTTCCCCTGATCTTTCACAGCTGGGACGTGCCCCACTCTGATGGTGAGGACAGGTATGGAGATAAGTGGTTTAACAGGAGACAAGTTCCAGGTGTGGACTGGGACTGTGCTGTGTGTCCCGGGCTTGCCAGCCCACATAGCAGCAGCAGGAGGGAACTGACCCTTCTGGGAAGCACCCCCAAATGGTCCCAAATGGCCCAGAGCACAAGTGAAACAAAGCTGATTCTGTCTAGATCTGGCAATCCACACCAGCACCTGATGAAAATCAGCTCTTCCCAGGAAATTGGAAGGGCATTTTGTGAAATACTGAGTATTGTCATTAGTGCATACACAGGGGGTTATCCCCCTGCCTTTCTTTGTGACCTGACCAGCTGCAGGTACATGTTGCTGCCTAATGTTCAGTGAGGTGGGCCCTTCTGGTGACTCACAGGAATGATATTAAGTCCCATGAACTGACATGGACCTTTAGAAAAGGGTCCTCCAATGGGCTGTGGGTGATATGTGATTTGACTGCTAAGAGGATAAGTCCTACCGTTTAATATTTTATTGACATTATGAATTACACCAAAGGGTGATGCAGCCCAGATTTAGTAAATCTAATCCATAGTACGAGCCTGGGAGCTAGTGTTTTAGACAGAAACTGCTTTATTATCTTTGTGCTGCATTCAGCAAGATGAAGTGGCTATGAAATTATTTAGTTGTACCTACCACATGCTGTGAGAGACTCTACATGCCAGATGTTTTGCCAGGTCCCCAGGGACTTTAGGATTTTGGACTTAGTCAGAGCAGCTACAAGAGCCATAGCTGGAAAATCTCACCAGGTCATTCTATTGCTATGTAAATTCTTATATTTTCTTGTGATGCTACTGACCTTGAGACCCACCTTGGGCAAGTGCTGTACAAATGCAGGCAGCAGGTAATAAAATCCTTTTACTTCTGTCTTGGGAACATCAAGATGTTGGGGAGTCGATGAGTCAGTTTGGAGAATATGGTAGCTCCATCCTGCTTTTTGATGCAATTTAGGTATGACTATGGCTTCAAAGATCCATCACTTCAGGGGCTTGGATATGAACATCTTCTCTGTAAGGTCACAGAGATCACAGAGGTACAAACTGAGAAGTGAGGACAGACGCAGGATTGGAGTGTCCTATGCTGCCAAGGCATCCGGACCACCACAAAGGGTTGGTTATTGACCTGGCTGAGCAGTGGTCAGAGCAGGTGTGACATCTCCTCTGACCCTTTACTAATCCCTGCTTTGGTCTCCTCTGTAAATAACAGATGACCCTTTGTGAAGTGTGGCTTTGGGCAAGCTTGCTTCACCAGAGAAGCTCCTAGCTGATGCTCAGATTAAAAACAGTCACTGGACAAAGTGAACAGCTCCCAGGACACATTGGCAGCAGCTGCATAGCTCATGTCTTTGTTCTGTGTTTGACAGCCCAGTGCAGTGACAGTATAAATTCAGCCCTTGGCACATTCAAACCTCTTGTACACTCTTACCTGCCCAGCCAGCTTTTAAAACTGTGTCAGAAGCAAAAGCTGATTATCAGCTTAAGCGGTTCTGTTTCTCCTCTTCAGCTGTAAGCATTGGACACAAGCAGGGGCAAAACCAGCACCTTGAAGTTTCTTTAGAAGGGATCTCTGGATAGGAACTGCTTAGGTACTCAGCATCTACTTCATTGATGGGTACATCACTAGCTTTAACAGGGTACATTTAAGAGCTCTCTGCAGCTTCCATGTAGGGACAAGGATCTCTCTCTTTTTTAAAAAAATAGAGCCATGATGATTTTTATTCTGTGTCTGAAAACCCATTTTCTGTAAATGTTTATGTGTCTACAATTAGATCGATGAGCTCATGATGGGATGGCTTGCACACTTTTCCCCAGGAACTCTTCTAAATGCCCCTCATAAGTGATTGTTTTCAAAAGTACTTCTTACTTTTGAGTATCTGCTTGTATTTTCTGTATCCCTTTGGAAGAGGCTGTATAGCTGTTACCATTCTGCAGTTGCTGAGGTCTCCATCTGCAGCACATGTTGGTGCTGGACCACCCTGGCACCTTCATTTTGTGTCTCCCATGTGTGAAAACCTGTGTGCAGGGATGGGAAGGAGATACTTGTCTGGCACTATGGAGGAAGGACCATGCTTGTAAGTTGTGGTGGGAGTGCATTTTCCTGTGGACTCTCTGCATGACTTTAAACTTTGGCTTCCCTACTCCAGGCCCTGGGCTAAAGCACTTGTCTGTATTTCACTTGGGGTTTTTGGCTTGGAAATTCTTTGTATGGGGAATTTTTAAATGGAGAAATTAAGGACATTTCTTCCTAAATACAATGGAAAATATTTTGCCAAGCACTATTTTGTACTTACCAGAATTTCATTCTTGGCTTCTGTTCACTCTAAAGAATACTTTTTACCTTCCCTCTTTATACCTCCCTTCTTTTCATACAAGAAATGTATTAATTTTCATAACTTTTCTGTCCGTCTCTCTGCCTAAAATTAGACAGCCACTTTCCTTATCTCTAACCATCTCCATAGTGTTATGCTTTTCCTTTTTTTTTCCTTTTTTTTTTTTTACTTTTTGATCTCTTTCTGGATTACATGGCTTGCAGTGAAGGTTTACTAATGCTGGAAAAGAAGATAGAACAAAATAAAAGCTGGACTCTGTCTTGCTTTCTTTACTCTTTGCATTCCAGGAATGCTCAGTTATTTGTCCTTCAGCCAGAGCTGTGAATCTCTTCCAAGGCCTTATCTTTGTTTCTTGCCCCCAAATGAGAATTAGCATCTCTGGTTATGGGAGACTAAAACCAACATGCCGCTGCTGCCTGGTGTGCTCAGGTCAGTCTGGGGTCTGCAGCAGGGTCCTCAGCATGGGAGTAGTCTAATGACATGTGGTGTCATTCCCTGTTGGAGTGGGGTAAGGCTGGTTGTACGTGACCTCGAGCCTTGCTTAGCAATTCCCTTGTGCGGTTTTAGGCTTAAGCTGGCAATTAGAGCTGTTCATCTTTCAGTGCGTCAGCACGCTTGTCATGCAGAGAGCAGTGCTGTCTTGGAGTGGTCCCAGACCTAGCCTGGGGGGGCAGAGCGGGGAAAGGAAATGGGGTGCGGAGGGTGGGAGGGAGAGGCCAGTCACCTCTGGCATTATGAAACTTATGCCCTATAAAATACTGCAATTATATTGTTTTCTAAATCCAATGGGAACTGTTGTTTTTCAAGCAATAAATATCCTCCTGCAGCGTTGGCAGCCATAATATGGCAGCTCTGACAACCCGATAGTGAAACTCATTCTGGTAACATGAAATGAGACTGATGTTAGTGACTTTCTATTACCGAAGCTGAGAGAAACAGTCAAAAAAGGTAAATAAATTGAATGTTCAAATTTGTTTTCCTTTTCCCTTTTAATAGTCTCTTTACAAGGAATAAATTGAGGACCTTCTCTAGCAATATGCTTTTGATAACATTTTGACAACTTGACCCTTGAAGGAACCACTAATGACTGATGGACCAAACCCAATAATTTTTGTTAAGAATGATGCTAATTTTTTTTTTGTGCTTCAAATATTTCAAGGCAAGATGATGTTGATAATCATTCATTCTTTGAACACTAGCAATATTTTCTTTTCCCGTCTCTCGGGTCTTTTAGTCTGGGATATACAACACATTCTATTGGTATTCCTGTAGCAGAAATTCAAATGAATAGCAAATACATAATAATGAAAAAAAAAAGAATGACATGATTAAACTGAGGTTTTAATGCAGCAAGCCTTACTCAGCTTTCAACAGCCCTAGAGTTAGGTGCTTCTTGGGACAAATAGGAATGAATGTGCAGAGCATTTCACTGTTAATGCTGTACCTAAGCCACACGCACTCATGTGCTATAGTAATTAAACCACTTTGTTATGGAAACATGTTTACTGCTTGATCTGTCATTGGTTGAATGACAGAATTTTTAAACTAGGTTTTCACATTTATGGAGAGCTGTTCTTGTGCAAAATATCCCTACTTTGATGCACCCTGGGACCTTCAGGTAAATTAGTTGGGTCTGTGTGTACAAACAAGCCCATTAACATATGTTAGACCAGATAATAAAATTGCAATACGAATGTGTCAGGCTCCCTAATATAATGGTGTTGACTTGTACTATTCCTTGGGGAAATCCTTACAACAGTGCAGATGTTGCAAACCCAGGTGGATCTCACATGCCCCATTTTTCTTACGGGCTGTGAGTTGTACACACTCACATCTCTTGCCCATCATCACTGCAGATCCCAGCCTGGACTCTGACACCAAAGACAAGGGTAGAACTAAAGGAATATAATCTCATATTATCTAGTTAAAATGGATGTATTTTTCTCTCCAAACCATTTTTCTCTGGGCTTGAACACTGAGTGCCATTGTTACTCAGACGTCTGCGAAATATGTCCATAGTTCTCCCGCTAAATCTTAGTCGACAGGCTATGTGGTGAAGTAGTTGATCCCAAATTAAACCTTTGGGTTTTGTTCCTCTGTGTCCTACAATTTAGAAGCCACAACTGACTTCAAGATATGATTAAATGAGAATAAAGCTCATTGCAAAACCTTCCCTATTGCAAGAACCTTGCATATACATTTGTAATTATTAGTGCATTACCAGAGATGGTAGCATAGACATAAAAAAATGATTTATTTTATTTTCCTGCCAGTGCATGTGTGTGTCTTAATTGTGTCTCGAAGATACTCTTAGAAACCTCTCTGTCATGTAAATATGCTCATTGGCTAGTAAATATTAATGCTGCACTCTGGCTCCAGCTGTGAGAAGGTTTTATTGTTGTGTTAGTGGTTTTGATTAGCCTCCAAAAGGTTTCACAGCATCTACTCTACTTATTTGAAACATACAGAACTGCTGCAAGCAAGAGCTGCTACAAAGAAAATCATGCACTTTCTTTCATTGTTTTTAATTTAGTTTGTGCCTGTTTAATGCTTCAGAGTCACTCTCTCTGAAATTCCAGAGACAGGGAAGGAGCTGCCTGGTACTTTTTAGTTCCAGTTTTCAGCAGACAGTGCTGAAGTAGAAGAATCATATGTCACGTCTTCCCATTATTCTCCCTAATTGTCACGGTCATTTACCCACAAGCTGACATGATAGCCATGGAGGGAAATGGAGCAAAACCTTTTTACATAACTCTGAGCTCCAGGAAACCATGGAGGCAGATGGAAAGGGGAGGTTTGGTGCCTGCTGGGCTGCGCTGTGGGGGCTCTCCCCCATGAGGTCAGCTGACAAGGTCGGTGGCCTGTCTTGACCTTCCTTCATCCAGCTGACTGGACAAAATCCTCCTCAGCTGTCCCTGCCATATCCCTTACAGCAGGGCACCACGCTCTGCAGAAGTACCCAAGCTGCTGGTGCTAAACATCTCCCCGACTGCTGGATTGGTGTCCATGGGACTGGTGTCCACCTTGTGCTGGGACCCAGGTGCTGTTGTGCCCATGCCAAAGTGGCTCTTGATGGTGAGAGGCATGTTCTGTGGCTCCCAGATTTTGGAATGAGAAGGTTGTCCTGAATTCCCACATCATAAAGAGTGGGCAAACCTGTGCTGTATCCCTGCTGGCTCTGAAGGGGCTTTCTGGAGAAATGAACAGCAATGATGTGGTGATCATAACCATTCCCTTGCCCAGAACACCACAGTCAAAGTACTGTGGTAGTGTGAGCTCTGGTCTGTGCTACTTCACAGACAATCTCAGAGGAAAAGGTTTTGCAAGGAAATAAATCTTTGAGC
Organism: Acanthiza pusilla; assembly: GCA_036630365.1. Lineage (NCBI taxonomy): Eukaryota > Metazoa > Chordata > Aves > Passeriformes > Acanthizidae > Acanthiza > Acanthiza pusilla. Next base: position 27,609,640 of record JAXCHO010000036.1, read on the forward strand.
TGGGGCAATTGCTTGCTGGGACAAGCCAAGATAGTCTTGCAGGGATGATATTTCTTTTGCCCTGTGATTTGGCTTTGAAACTTGAATTAAATATGCCCAGCAGGCATTGACTTCCGAGCTGGGAAATTGGGCACTCTCTTCTGTCAGTGAAACATCTAGAACCATTAGCAGTGTCTGCTCCACTGTGAGGTCGACCCAGGTCAGCTGAGATGCAGACATCATCTCCATCTTCTCCTGAGACTTCTGTCCATGAGAAATCCAAACCATCGCACTCTGGTGGGTGAGCTGTTGGGACATGACTACTTTTATTTATGGCAACTAAATCTGGATTTGAGCCAGTTCCTTGGAGCTGAATTGCCAGTCCCCGGTGTTGGGTAGTCCTCTTTAACCTGTTGGATGTTAATTTTCAACCCACAGGCCTTTCTTCTGGGGGCAGTTTTCAAAACTTGGTGCGTTGGTGGGGCTGAGCTCTGTTAGTAAGTCAGTTCTCACATGGAGGTCACTAGCATCTCTAACCTCCTTTGCATAAACTTTATATATAAACCCACAGTAGATTTGCATGCTGAAAAATAAGTCTTGTTTCTATTATTCAGAAATTACCATATTTTCAGCTGATCTTTTAAGTGGTTCCTAATAAAATTGTTAGGACTGGAAAATCTTCAATAATGCTTTTAAATACAGCCCAGCTTCACAGTAATAAACTCCGCTTTTAACAGTCCTCATTTATAGCAATCCCAACAGCAAGAACTAATTTTCCCTTTGATAATGAGGCCTATTAGCAGGACCGTTCACACAGAGCTGACCTGGATTCAACAGTCATATGATTTTTTTTTTGTTATTTTCAAGGCACATTGTGTTTAGCAAGTAAACATACAGCTTTCCCTCTTGTTCTTGTCTCTTTAACGATTGTTTGAAGGCTGCTAAATGGAAAGCACAAAAGTAAAATGCAGTGATGTTCTATGCAAATAGCAGCTTTCTTCGTTATTCTGATGCAGCTAATTGCTGAACCCCGCTACAATGTGTACTTTCACAATGGGAACATTTATCCTGTTCCCACTGGGGTTTGTTAGGGTGAGAACACAACACTTCAGCTTTTAGTATGGGCAAAGAACACGATTATTTTAATGCATTGACAGCATTTGTCATTCCACACAACTGCTTGCTGTAGGTGGCAGAGCTGGAAGATGTTGTCTCCTAAAAGCAGTGGTGCAACTCTCATTGCTTCCCACGGAGCAGGATGGGTGAGCAGTTCCCACCAAGTTTCCTGCACCAGAACAGGCAGTGTCCCCTCCTTGCGGGGCTCCATGCAGGACCATGGGAGCAGATCAGCACAAGGGCTCTGCCTCTGACCTCCTCAGGGCTCCTGAGTGAGGCTGACTTGGCTTGAGGCTGCAGGACAAAACTGATGCTCCTGGTCCAGGCATCTCCCTGACAGCAGGCAGCTCTGCCTACACACGTGTCCTTCACTGAACACCCAGCATCCTGCAGGGATGAGCTTTGCACATACCTGCTTTCTGCTGAAAGGGACATCTCATCCAGGAGAAGTTAGGCTTGGTCCTATTGCCCTCTTGTGGCTGCCCAAAAGAGGCCACAACTGTCACTGTCTCACATTTGCAGGTGTGGTACCTGCCTGTTCAAGCTGACACAACTTTCCTATAACTTAAAGACACAGCATTGTTTCCTAGGAACTGCTGCTTAAGGTAAGCTGGAGCACCAACCAGGAAATGGTGACATTTCTGAAAGGGTCCTGGAGGTGCCATTGCAGGAGACCAGGCACAAGGCTGCCTCAGGCTGAGCCTTCCATCCCTCTTCCTCCCTCACTGTCACAGCTGCCTTGTGGCTATTTTTCAGCTGCATGACAATGGGAAAAATGGTTTGGCAGAGTTCTCCAGGGCTCTCATATCCAAATATGACCATGAAAAATGCCCTGGTAATGCTGGCAAGACACCCTTTCCTTCCTGTCTGACCTGAAATGAACCACGCACGTTATCAGTAAAGCATATAGTGGTGGCACTTCTGCTCCTGTGGGACATGATGTGCACAAGGTGGGGACATCACTGCTGAAGGGTTTCACCAGAAACCAACAGTTAGAACAATAACTAAAAAAGAGGACTAGGAGGAAAGTTAGCAGGGGAAAAAAAAAAAAAAAAAAAAAAAAAAAAAAAGAACAACATAACTATCCCAAAGTCTTAATTCTTTCTGTCCATGCATGTGGGTGTCCTGGGCTCAGCTGCACCTGAGCTGCTTTGTCTTTTCTGCTTCTCCTGTCAGGCTGGCAGCATGTGAGCAGCCTGCACACCTCACTGGTCCTGCAGCTGGTGTTTATGCCTACTGATAGTTTGAAAATTTACCCTGAGATACCAAAAAGGACCAGCAATAAAAATCAAAGGCAGCTTGCATGCAAGTTGTGGAAGGTTGGGGGGAGGGCAGGGGGCAAGTGGAATTTTTCCCATTCTGTTGCTAAGCAACTAATGACCGGTCTTTAAGGGCCATTTACTCTCACAAAAGAGACAAAGACTTTAGCTGGGCGGCACTGGAAGAAGAGATTACACAATTTGATAAGGGGACACTCGCTCGCTGCTCTCGGAGAGAGAACAGTCGGAGGAGACATCTCTCTGTGTTTCTGGCTGGGACCACCAGAAAAGAAAAGCCTGGCTCTGCACTAGTTTTTCTCTGCCTGCTGGGTGAGTCCTTGCTTTGAGGGGAAGGTCACGGGACTCCGATCCTCTCGTCCCCTCCGGGAGGGCATCTACCAGCCGCGCCGCCGCGGAGCGGGGCCCCTGCCTGCCACCACCCCGCGGCCTGCCTGCCGCTGCCCCGCGCCCTGCCTGCCCCAACTGCGGAGTTTCCTGCCGCCTCCTCTGCTGGCTGGCCCCGGTGAGCTGACCCGGCTGCCCCATCTCCCGGCTTTGGGCTCTCTGCTGCTCCCCCGTCCTCTGCGCTCCACCCAGCTCCAACCCGTCCGCCATTACACGTGTGGCACAGATCCAACCTCGCGGCACAGCGCCATCTGCAGCTTCCCGGGAGTCATCGCACCTGCCCTGCGGGTCTGGGAGACCAACAGCGCCCCTGCTGGCCGTGACCGTGACTGCACCAAACGGGAAAGTGCCTGACAACCCCAGGGACATTTGCCACCGAGTTTTTGGTTTTGTTATTGTTTTTTCTTAATCTTGTTTACTGTTTTTATTACTGATTGTTTACCTCATTCTAGATACTAGTAAAAACTCTTATTCCTTTTCCCATACCTTTGCCTGAGAGCCCTTGATTCTAAAGTTATAATAATTCGGAGGGAAGGGGGTTCACATTTTCTGCTCTAAGGAAGGTTCCCACCTTCCTTAGCAGACACCTGTCTATCAAACGAAGACAGATTTTGGCGCCCAACGTGGGGCCCGAGGGCATAGAGAAAAAGGTGCAAAAGGAATAAAAGTTTCTGGGAGACCCATTTTTAGTGCGCCGAACATAGAAACCTCATTAAGTGGCACCATGTGGTCTAAGATACCTTGGTTTGGCTGGCACATTCTCGTGGCCACATTTTTCCCATTTGCAGCTCCCTGTCTAAAGATGGGTCTTATGACTAAGGTCGTGGTGGTTGTTATCCAGTTCTCACAGTGGGTCAATAAGATGAGAAATTTATGGATTTTTCACGTCCTTTGGACGGCGGGCACTTGGTTACAGGGCTTTAACACCGTGAGCACATGTTTTTGGAGTCTGTTTGGTAATGGTACCTTTTGTGAGGAGATGACACCAGGGGGAACTTTTTCTCAATCCTTCACCCCTTTCTTTGGGCCTAGCCTGCCAGGGCTCAGAGGGTTCATATACTCTCTAAATGCTAATGACATCGTACAGTGGTTGGCGTTGCTGATAGGTCTATTCCTCTTTATATTCCGAGAAAAGGGGAGACTGCCCTGGGTAACCACTCTAACAGCTGCCCCAGGGAATGGGAACGCGGCTCCAGAGACTAGGGATGTTGCCACAGAAACTAGAGATGTTGCCATAGAGACTAGGGGTGCAGTCCCAGAGACTAGGGATGCTGCTACAGAGCCTGAGGCTGTCCCAGAGCCTGAGAGTACCCCCAAACCTGACCCTGTCCCTGAGCCTGACCCTGCCCCACAGCCTGACCCTGCCCCACAGCCTGACCCTGTCCAACAGCCTGCCTCAGAAACAAACCGCCCAGAGTGGATGGGGGTACTGGTGGAGGAGATACACAAGGTGCTGAGGGAATACACTTCCTCAGCTGGTGGGAAGCCCTCTCCTTGCCCTACAGGGGAAGAGTTGGATGGTACAGCAGCGGAATCCACGGACATTACGACCGTCCAGGTTCCAGCTGAATCGCAAGGGCAGTCACAGCCAGCAGCAGTTGCCCCTGTACAGCGGAGGAAGTATAAGACCAAATCAGTACGCCCAGTTAATGATGATGGGGAACCAGGGCCCTCACAACCAGTAGGGGAGCCTGAGCCTATAATCATCACCGAGTCCCTGTCATACGACACTATCCGTAGTCTGCACAATGACATTGTGCGGCGGAAGGGCGAGGCTTTCTCAACCTGGTTGCTTCGGGTTTGGGACCGCATGGGCCCAGGCATGCAGGTGGATGGTGGTGAGGCCAGGAATTTGGGATCCGTGGCCCTGGACGCGGGTGTTGACAAGGTGTTCGTGAGGGAGGCAGGACCCATTTCTCTCTGGGAGAGGCTTTTAATGAGTGTAAGAGAAAGGTTTGTTCACAAAGACAGAATGCAGGAGAACTACCGTAGATTACCCTGGAAGACCGTTGAGGAAGCGATCCAACGGCTGAGAGAAGTGGCAGTACAGGAGGTGCTTTTTGGGAGGGACGGACAGCATGAAAATGATCCTGACAAGGTCAGGTGCACAGGGCAAATGTTGTGGAACCTGGCAAGTCTAGGACCAACCCAATATGTCACCTACATTGCAATGATTAATCCCGATGACAACCGTGAGACAGTGGGCTCTGTAGCTGACAAGCTCAGGCATTATGCAAGTGTGATCAATGGCCCAATGCAGGCTCAGATCTCTGCTGTGGTGGAGGAGATGAGGGAGATGAGGAAGGAGATGATGGAGGAGATGAAGAAAAACAGTGTAGCACCAGTGAGAGTCACAGGCCCCAACACCAGAGCCCGATGTCCCCCAGCTAGAGAGAGAGGGTACACCCCACGAGCTGAGTTGTGGTTCTTTCTGAATGACCATGGGGAAGACATGAAAAGGTGGGATGGGAAGCCCACCTCTGTCCTGGCAGAACGGGTGCGCCAGCTTAAGGAGGGCAACGCTAGCCGAGGGGGTTCTGCCAGAGCCAAGGTAGCCTCAGCTTCCCGTAGCCAACCTGCTGAGTACAGCAGAAGGGAGAGTGTTGTGTCAGATTCCCTTGACGGTGGAATGCATGCTCAGGGAGGGAATGATAACCAGGGCTAGAGGGGCCCTGCCTCTAGCCAGGTAGAGGCATGGGAAAACCGTGTCTTTTGGACTGTGTGGATTCGATGGCCTGGTACATCAGAGCCACAAAAATACGAAGCATTGGTCGATACAGGTGCACAGTGTACCCTAATGCCATCGGGACATGTTGGGGCAGAACCCATTTCTATTGCTGGGGTAACAGGGGGATCACAAGAGTTGACGCTGGTGGAAGCCGAGGTGAGCCTGACTGGGAAGGAGTGGCAGAGACATCCCATCGTGACTGGTCCAAAGGCCCCGTGTATTCTGGGCATAGATTTCCTCCGGAATGGCTATTTCAAAGACCCGAAAGGACTCAGGTGGGCTTTTGGAATAGCTGCTGTTGAGGCAGAGGGCGTTAGGCAATTAAACACCTTGCCTGGACTGTCAGAGAACCCTTCTGCAGTTGGACTCTTGAAGGAGGAGGAACAACGGGTACCAATTGCCACCTCGACAGTGCACCGCCGGCAGTATCGAACGAATCGAGATGCTGTGATTCCCATCCACAAGCTGATCCGTGAGCTGGAGAGCCAAGGGGTGGTCAGCAAGGCCCACTCACCCTTCAACAGTCCCATCTGGCCTGTGCGCAGATCTGATGGAGATTGGAGATTGACTGTGGACTATCGTGCTTTGAATGAGGTGACTCCACCGCTGAGCGCTGCCGTGCCAGACATGCTGGAGCTCCAGTATGAACTGGAGTCCAAAGCAGCAAAGTGGTACGCCACTATTGACATTGCAAATGCATTTTTCTCCATTCCTCTGGCAGCAGAGTGCAGGCCTCAGTTTGCTTTCACCTGGAGGGGCGTGCAGTACACCTGGAACCGACTGCCCCAGGGGTGGAAACACAGTCCCACCATCTGCCATGGACTGATCCAGGCTGCACTGGAAAAGGGTGAGGCTCCAGAACATCTGCAGTACATCGACGACATCATTGTGTGGGGGGACACAGCAGAAGAAGTGTTTGAGAAAGGAGAGAAAATCATCCAGATTCTTCTGGAAGCCGGTCTCGCCATCAAAAGGAGCAAAGTCAAAGGGCCTGCCAAAGAGATCCAGTTCCTGGGCGTGAAGTGGCAAGATGGACGGCGTCAGATCCCCACTGAGGTCATCAATAAAATCACAGCGATGTCCCCACCAACCAACAAGAAGGAGACACAAGCTTTCCTAGGCGCCATAGGCTTCTGGAGGATGCACATCCCTGAGTACAGCCAGATTGTGAGCCCTCTCTACCTGGTGACACGCAAGAAGAATGATTTCCACTGGGGCCCTGAACAACAACAAGCCTTTGCCCAGATCAAGCAGGAGATCGCTCATGCGGTAGCCCTTGGCCCAGTCAGGACAGGACCGGAAGTAAAGAATGTGCTCTACTCTGCAGCCGGGGGCAATGGTCTGTCCTGGAGCCTTTGGCAGAAGGTGCCTGGTGAGACTCGAGGGCGTCGACTGGGATTCTGGAGCCGGAGCTACAGAGGGTCTGAAGCCAACTACACTCCCACAGAGAAGGAAATTCTGGCAGCCTATGAAGGTGTCCAAGCCGCTTCAGAAGTTATTGGCACGGAAGCACAACTTCTCCTCGCACCCCGACTACCGGTGCTGGGGTGGATGTTCAAGGGAAAGGTTCCCTCTACCCACCACGCCACCGATGCCACGTGGAGTAAATGGATTGCCCTCATCACGCAGCGCGCCCGTATTGGAAACCCGAATCGCCCTGGGATCTTGGAAATAATCACAAATTGGCCAGAAGGTGAAAACTTTGGCCTCACCGATGAAGAGGAGCAGGAACAGGTGACTCGTGCAGAGGAAGCTCCACCGTACAACCAGCTGCCACAAGATGAAACACGCTACGCTCTCTTCACTGATGGTTCCTGTCGTATTGTGGGGGCGAACCGAAAATGGAAAGCAGCTGTATGGAGCCCCACACGGCAAGTTGCAGAGGCTACAGAAGGAGAAGGTGGATCAAGCCAACTCGCCGAACTCAAAGCCGTTCAGCTGGCCCTGGACATTGCTGAAAGAGAGAAGTGGCCAAAGCTATACCTGTACACCGATTCATGGATGGTAGCCAATGCTCTGTGGGGTTGGTTGGAAAGGTGGAAAAAGGCCAACTGGCAACGTAGAGGAAGACCAATCTGGGCTGCTGATGAATGGCGAGACATTGCCACTCGGGTAGAGAAGTTACCTGTGAAAGTTCGTCATGTGGATGCCCATGTCCCCAAGAGCCGAGCTAATGAAGAACACCGAAACAATGAACAGGTAGATCAGGCTGCAAAAATAAAGGTGTCACAGGTAGATTTAGATTGGCAGCACAAAGGAGAGTTGTTCCTAGCCCGATGGGCCCATGATGCCTCAGGCCATCAGGGCAGAGATGCCACCTATAAGTGGGCACGAGACCGAGGGGTGGATCTAACCATGGACTGTATCTCTCAGGTGATCCATAACTGTGAGACATGCGCTGCCATCAAGCAAGCCAAGCGGGTGAAACCCCTGTGGTATGGGGGAAGGTGGTCCAAATACAAGTATGGTGAGGCCTGGCAGATCGATTACATCACACTGCCTCAAACCCGCCACGGCAAGCGCTACGTGCTCACAATGGTAGAAGCCACCACGGGGTGGCTGGAGACCTACCCTGTGCCTCATGCCACTGCCCGCAACACCATCCTGGGCCTTGAAAGGCAAGTCCTTTGGAGGCATGGTACCCCTGAGAGAATTGAGTCAGACAACGGGACTCATTTCAAAAATAGCCTCGTAAACACCTGGGCTAGGGAACATGGCATCGAGTGGGTGTACCACATTCCTTATCACGCACCTGCTGCTGGTAAAGTAGAGCGATGCAACGGCCTGCTAAAAACCACCTTGAAGGCTCTAGGTGGGGGGACTTTAAAAAATTGGGAACACCATCTAGCCAAGGCCACCTGGCTAGTTAACACCCGAGGCTCCACCAACAGGGCTGGCCCTGCCCAATCTGAATCCTTGCAAACAGCAGACGGGGATAAGGTTCCAGTGGTGCAAATGAGAGGCATGCTGGGAAAAACTGTTTGGATTCATTCCGCCTTGAGCAAAGATAGACCCACCCGTGGGGTTGTCTTTGCTCAAGGACCAGGGTGTACCTGGTGGGTGATGCAAGAGGATGGAGAGACACGATGCATACCTCAGGGGGACCTCAGTTGGGGTTGAACTGTTCATAACACTGTGCCTGTATGCATATCTGTATGTATATAATCAGAGTAATGCTTGTATGTATATAGTTTAACAGTTTAAGTTCAATGTAATATGTTGGAATGGAAAAAATTCGGGGTGGATAATGTGGAAGGTTGGGGGGAGGGCAGGGGGCAAGTGGAATTTTTCCCATTCTGTTGCTAAGCAACTAATGACCGGTCTTTAAGGGCCATTTACTCTCACAAAAGAGACAAAGACTTTAGCTGGGCGGCACTGGAAGAAGAGATTACACAATTTGATAAGGGGACACTCGCTCGCTGCTCTCGGAGAGAGAACAGTCGGAGGAGACATCTCTCTGTGTTTCTGGCTGGGACCACCAGAAAAGAAAAGCCTGGCTCTGCACTAGTTTTTCTCTGCCTGCTGGGTGAGTCCTTGCTTTGGGGGGAAGGTCACGGGACTCCGATCCTCTCGTCCCCTCCGGGAGGGCATCTACCAGCCGCGCCGCCGCGGAGCGGGGCCCCTGCCTGCCACCACCCCGCGGCCTGCCTGCCGCTGCCCCGCGCCCTGCCTGCCCCAACTGCGGAGTTTCCTGCCGCCTCCTCTGCTGGCTGGCCCCGGTGGGCTGACCCGGCTGCCCCATCTCCCGGCTTTGGGCTCTCTGCTGCTCCCCCGTCCTCTGCGCTCCACCCAGCTCCAACCCGTCCGCCATTACACGTGTGGCACAGATCCAACCTCGCGGCACAGCGCCATCTGCAGCTTCCCGGGAGTCATCGCACCTGCCCTGCGGGTCTGGGAGCCCAACAGCGCCCCTGCTGGCCGTGACCGTGACTGCACCAAACGGGAAAGTGCCTGACAACCCCAGGGACATTTGCCACCGAGTTTTTGGTTTTGTTATTGTTTTTTCTTAATCTTGTTTACTGTTTTTATTACTGATTGTTTACCTCATTCTAGATACTAGTAAAAACTCTTATTCCTTTTCCCATACCTTTGCCTGAGAGCCCTTGATTCTAAAGTTATAATAATTCGGAGGGAAGGGGGTTCACATTTTCTGCTCTAAGGAAGGTTCCCACCTTCCTTAGCAGACACCTGTCTATCAAACGAAGACACAAGTTAAATCTTCTGATAACAAGAGGTAATGTTATTTGGTTTTGGGCAAACAGGGCAATAAAAGCCAAAATGTTAAATGAAAATCTGCTTGCTGTATATTGGCCTTGACACAGTGTTTTACTCAACATAGCCTGCACTTAATGGAAAATCCTGGCAAACAGTTAGAGCCAGGACTATAATATTCATAAACTAGCTGTTGCTTTCAGTATGATTTTCCCCAGTGAAAATCATGCAAGAATAAAAAAGGAAGATTCAGTAACAGTGTAATTGTGTCACATAAAAACCACCCCTGGGAAGCCATTTGAAGTTTTAATGTTTTAAAAGGAATACTCAATTCACTTATCCTTGATAAAATGTGTGGTTCCTTTTTCTGCCCCCAGGTGCAGATGTGCTAGCGCATAGAAGGGCCAGAACAAACACCATTTGCAATTCAAGTGCCTTTAGACCCCAGATGAGACTGTCTTGTAACCACTTCCCTGCTATTATGCAGCTTGATTAAGGGTAAGAATTATCCCTCCAGTCTGACGTTTGCCAGTGACTATGGAAGAGGTCACTCTAAGCTGTCCCTAATGAAAATATCTGCCCTCCTCAAGGCAGCAGAGGCACACATTGACATCAAACCCCTGAAATGGCACCGAATCAGACTGGACTCTCGGAGCTGGCCATCACATAGTCCTGGTCTCATCTGTTAAAGTAAGGCATTAAAACATCTGGGGTTTGCTTATAAAATCGTCAAGAAAACCTCTTCCCTCCAGGAGGCCGCCAGCCACAGTTGTGCTGTCTGTGTGTGAAGTGTGGGCTGCCAGCAGGGACAGACATGGCATGGGAGCTGCCAGGTTGTGCTTTGCATGCAGCAGATTTTCAGGTGGGTTTGTTTCTTTTGCAGGACCGAGCTCCCAAGCTTGTCCCTGGGCCAGGCTCCCCTGATGGGCCCTGATGGTCAGCAGCACCCCAGACCCACCTCATGCTTTTTGGGCTTTTAGTCCTCATCTTTTCAAGTGGACATTTGATTATTAACATCAGCAGGTAGTACAGGATCTATAATATATTTAGTTTCAGGAGAAATTAACTGTTTTACATCCTCAGTTCCACCATCTTCTTGTTGTGTCACCTGTCACTGCAGTTCCCTTGGATCTCCAGACACTGGTCCTCCCTCTGCTCAGCTCTAGTGTCTGTGTGCACCCAGTCCCATACAGCATATCAATTTTTAACTATTTGACCTCAACGCCCCCTTTCCGAAGCCACAGGATCAGTTAAGCTCTTTGAATCATCTTACAACATATATTTCCATTCATTATCAGGGAACAGGAAGAAGGAAGTTGCATTCATTATCTATCCGCAGCTGAGGATCTTTGATATTTCTTTTCTGGTGCAGCTCAGACATAAACAGCCAAAGGATTGCCAGGATCAGATGAGGCAAGTTGCCATCTGAGAAGTCCCTTCCCATGAGACAAGAGTTTTTCTACACCCAAAAGTTTCAAATGCAGCAGGAAAAGGTTGAGCTTGTTGTCTTTCTCAAAGACAGACATTTTTTCTTTGCCATCCAAAGCAAGAATTGCAATGGTTTTAACATGAATTTAAGAAAAACACAGAGCTGAATTGCTGAAGTTAAAAATTGCCAAAAATTACCAAAAATACAAAAAATTTCTTTTCAAGGGAAAGTTCTGTAATATTGAACTTATAAAAGGGTAATGTCAAACTTATAAAAGGGTGTCCAGGGCTTCTCCAAGCATGCCTGGAGCAGCAGATGATGTGAAGGGAAACAACTGGTGCTTTCTGCAGCAGTAGCTAATGCCTGTGTGTGATTTAGTAACATAGTTTTGAATATGAGATCTGCATGACACACGAGGCATTTAATGATGATTCAGAGACCACCACAGACCAAAAGGCCGCTGATAAGTAATCCAAATTCCCATAAATATTTTATAATCCGTGCTCTGCCCTATCACTTTGCTCTAGCAGAGTGACTATGTCTTCTTTGGATTTGTACAGTTGCTACCACAATGGGATCTTGTTCCTCTCTGTTACACTTTATGTTGTACCTGTCTGGTATTTTTTTCAATACTATCCCTAAATAACCATAGAAAATGGAAACGCCTGATAAAAAAATGCCCTTTCTTGTGATTTCCACCTGTACATGGGGACTTTCAGCAGTGACACCTCTGTGGGTGGAGTTTGATGGGAGTTCTGATGGCTTCACAAGAGGAAAAGGGAGGCTGTTCAGTCAGCCCCAAAGTTCATCCTTTCCACGTTGTACAGGACCTGAGGGATCTGCATTTGACAAACAGAACATGTCCTCCCCAGAAGACTCCACCAGGCTCTGGTTCTGTCACTGGCCTTGTATGTACACATACAAGGGAGGGGAGGGCACACTAGCTCAGCCCCCACTCCTGCGCTTTCTTCATGCTCCTGACATGCTGGAAAAAGCAAATGCATCTCCCACTCTCTAACCTCTAGCTATGTTTTTCTGCTTCATCATCCGAGGAACAGACTTGTGAGGGGAACGGGGAATGATCCCAACTTCATGCTTGGGCGAGTGTGATGTTGGAGACGGATTTTGCAGCCTCAGTGACCTGAGGTAGCCCAGCCAAGCTCCAGGTAGCCCAGGCTGATACTAATCAATACCAAACACTGTGTCCAAGGCACAGTTACAGTTCAGGATGTGCTGGGAGCTCTGAGCCAGCCATGTGGCACATGATCCATGCTCAGGCTTCTCCTGGTCCTGCTGCAGAGCTAGCCTCTGCCTCTGTGGCTCCACCCAAAGAAGGCAAGATGTGTTCTTTCCTTCTTTCACCCTGCCTGCTTGTCACTGGGGGATTCCCACGTTGGCCTGTGTTGGCAGACTTATGGTTCTTGTTTTGTTAGAGGGCTGGGAGCTTTTCAGGGAAGGTTAACCTAAGCTACAAGCTCACTTTGGCTGGGTCGCTTTAGAATGTTAATGTGCTTGTTAAGGTCAGAATATTTATATTGTCAGCTGTGCAAGTGTGCTGCTTGTAATTCATGATAAATATGCTGAAGAACAGCACCATTTCAGTGCCATGGCAGAGCTGTTTTCTACTGGAAATATTCAATTTTCTGGCTGTATTACTTTGACATGCAGTGGGAAGTTTCTCATGACTGAATGAGGAAACGTGTACTGTCTTTCCCTGCTTATGAAGGGCACACAAGCAATGAAAATTTCTGAATTGTTTGCATTTCATAGCCCCAATAAACTTTCAAATCAAATGACATCTCCTTTTTTTTCTTCCTCTAAGAATGAAAAGAATGTTTTAGTTAATATGGGCATGAATAATAGTTTTTTCACAGTTATATTTGCTGCTTCTGTTTAATTTCTCTGAGATGACTAATTGTTTTAAGAGCTGTATTCCCAGAGCAAAACAAACAGACAAACAAACAGCTTCCCTCTGGTTCACTCCCCAAAGCTTAAACCAGCCCAAATAAGGACAAAATAGATTTTGCCATCTGTAACTGTAAGTTTCCTCTTCCATCAGGCTTTTGCTTGAAACAGATAAGGTTTTCTTTGCATTAACAATTAGGGCACTATCTCTTTTTGGACAGATCTGAATCAGCCATCATCCCAAGCCAAGATCAGAGACATAGGCAGTGAGACTGAATGCGAGTTCAACAAAGTAAAAATTCTAGTTTAAGGAGCTGTTTATGAATTCAGACTTTCTTTATTAAATTAGAGAGAAAAATTCTCTCAGGATCTGCAGTCTCCAGTGAAAATGTGTTCAAGTAATTTTGTCAGACTACAAGTTCTCTCTCCTTTTAACGTTACTATAAGCAAAGCAGACTGAAAAAATACTTTGTTTTATAAGGATGCTTAAGTTGTTCCATAGGTGTCTGCTTTGGTAGCAGGATGCATACTCATTATTCATGATGCAAAGGACTGTCTCCCTGAAGGATTTCTCTTTAGTCCATAAAGCCTAGCCTTTCCTTCCTTCTGGTGTTGGTCCAGCTTTCTAAATTTGTTTTCTGTTCTCTGCTGTATTTTCCAGACACTGCAGCTCTGAAAGATGCTATTGCAATGTGATCAGTCTGCAGCAGGTACTGGGGTCCCAGGGAGATGGCAGGCGATGGAGCAGGACATTTTCCCAGAGCAGGCAGAGAGCTACCTGCCTGGCTGGCATAACCCTCACGAGCCAATAACCCACAGGTGTTGTGGTGGAAATGTTGGCACATGGGCACAAGAAAGTCCCACTGAAAGTTTCTTCTCTCTGCTGTGTTCCTGAATGAGAAGCGATGCCACATGGAAAACCAGTGGCAGTGCATTCAAGCCGGGTGGGATCTACCCCACAGAACTCACTTTTGTTACTTACAAAAGGGTTATCCTGTTGTTGGAGGGAGGAAAGGACCTCTAGAGGGGGATCCGAATCATCAGGCTCAAGCCCCTTACCTGTGTCACAACTTATTGAAGTACCTAGCTCTCTGCTGTCTAACGAGGGGCCAGAGACAGTGAGACACCCAAATTTTAGATAGACAGACTTAGGGAAATGAGTCCTGGCGTGGTGATAAACTGCTATTTTGGAATAAAACCTTCAGATTTCTGGGACTTTTATGCACTATTAAGCAGCAATATTAGGGAGTTTGTGGCCCAGTTAAATAATCTACATCATTCTCCTTGTTTTATTCCCTTTCCCTCTGGTTTTTCTGATAGTCAGTGACAGCCATTTCCCAAGTGCTTTCAGTGTGGAAGTACACTGATGCTGAACCTCATCAGCCTGCTGCAAATACACTGATATTCATGCAGTGACTTCAGAGCCACATTCCTGAGGAGGGTGAGACTAAAGCAAGCAGACATTTCTCCAAGAGTTGTTTCTGCAGCCCCCCATGTAGGGACTCATCTTGGGAGCTGGGACAAGCTAAAGAAAAATATATGCAGAAAGCACTGTCGTGGAAAGCTTTGGTTTGTGCAGTTGGGTTGTGCTGCTCTCTTACTGGGGACATCCATTTGCCTCCTCTTTTTGTGTCCTGCAAGGATTTGGACATTCTCAAAAGAAAAAGTATTTCACAGTGATGCTAGAAGGTGAACTAACAATGTTGGGGTGAATTAACTAACGTGAATATTACTGAAAAATCACTGGCAGTAGGGTATTAGCTACTTTCTGAAATGAGCAATGCAACTTCAGTATTCACGGACTTCAGTGCTATTCCATTGCTCTGCTCATTATGAGTATCCCATTTACACTTCTAGTTAATTGAATTGAGAAGGAATATGGATCCCTTTCACCATTATCTGAGTAGCTGAATGACCAGAAGAAGGAAAGGTAAATGGAGGATGGTGAGGGTTATCAGCAGCTTCCTTCATGTTTTACAATCCAGAAGCAAAGAGTGAAGGTCCTTTGCCTAAACATAGAGAAGGCATATGGGGGGAAAAATGTATCTAGGATATACTTCCTGGTCCCTAGTCAGAAGCCCATGTCAGCTGGGTACTTGACTGGTTTTATGTTTAAACATGAAGCATTATAACTTCCCATAAACTAGTGTGTAACTGCAACAGCATGAAGCCCAACTTATGCTTTGTGGGAGATTGTGGTAGGTTGAATTAATCATCCTTAATTGTTTGATGAACAGAACTATGAGGACATCATCAGTTAATTCCTGGTATGTAGGGCTAAATATGTAAAATTTAAATGTGTGAGAAGTAAAAATATTGGAAAAACCTAGAGCTGGGCAAAGCTAAAAACGTAATTTAAGGGGGTGTAGGGAAGTTTGTGTTTGCACAGAAAGCCTGCTGTGCTTATCATCTTCAAGACCTTTCTCAATGGTAGGGAAGGGAGTGGCTCCACCCTTGCCGTATGCTGTTGTGTGAGTTAATGTGGTTTCCTCATCCTCATTTTTGAGGAAGGTTATTCTCCAGTGGTGTGCACAGTCTATAAGAATCTTTGCTTTTTATTTTCTTTATGAAGGAGATGTCCAAAGCTGCAGCAGTACCAGAGGCAAGGAGGTTCACTGGTGGGCTGTAGGAGGGTCATGAGGAAGCTGTGCTAACCTCCTCACCACCCAACCAGAGCATCTTACTGCTTCAGTAGCTTGGCTCTGAAAATGTGGACTTCGGCTTTCCAAGAGGCCCATTTGTACTCTGGCTAGGATTCAGGGGAATCCTGAAAATTTCTGCATGTAAAAAATTTTGCTGTCTCCAGAGGGGGAAAGTCTCTTGGTTTTCATCAGGGAAACAAGCAACCAGACTAGAGTCCCCGGGGCTTTTCAGACAGGAGCCATGGCGAGGGTCTAGCTCTGCTCTACCTGTGACACAGGGAGCACACAAGAAAGTAAAAAATCCCCCAAACCCAGAACAACACAGTGCAATGATGATGAGACTGTATGATGTCTGTCACTGGCAAAGCCCTGTGTGAAAGAAGAAGGAAGTTGCTGCAGGTGCAGCAGCTGTTTCTCAAGGATATTCATCTGTTTCTAGCCTGCATGAGGATGCACTATCCCTGTATCTCAGTAAAGTTGTTTGCAGATTGAAGAACTGTAAAAAGAAAGGTGATTTTTGATAAGAAGTGATGAGCAAGTACAAGTCTAAAATGATAGACCACATATCATCCTGCAACAGGTATTCGGCATCGGCAAGCCTTAGGTCAAAGACAATGAGCAGAGAAGCACCACAACTATCCAAGCATGAATGATAACAGAGGCTGGAGTTTTCACATATGGAAATCTCCAGAAATACTAAATGAGGAGCCTGGAAAAATCTACAGATTTATGAATATTATTATCTATGAACTTTAATTACACTGACATTTAAAATGAACAGAAATGGCACTTTAATTGCACTGTAGCCACACTTCTATTGCATACATTTAAATACATTATTAGTAGTTAGATCTGTACTGTGCTGTATGGGACCAGTTCAGGCAGTTAGACATTAAAAATATGGAAAATAAACAAAATTTCAGAGCTGCACCTCAGCTAAGGAAAACCGATTCAGGAGTTCTCTCTCAGTATACAAAAAGGAGTCCTCTCTGGGCTTTTTGAAGTTCTCCAAGGAGCTCCAGGCACTGGATTCTAAAGTCTGCTTGGATGAAACTGCTTGTGAGCTTTAAATAGATGGCCTTCTCTGTGATGCTGTTTCAAAACAGAGTTTTTTCAAATACATCTTTGCATAACCCTGTGTAACCGTGGCCACTGGTGTAGGAAGGTCTCACCTAAGCCTCCAAAGTATCTGAGACAGCTACCCTTGGAGCTGGATGACATGGGTGGCACTTCATATACAGTTTGGGAAGACTGTTTTGAATTTACAGATCTGAAGATCTGACATTGTCTCTAAGGCTATGGTAGAAACCAGACTCCTCCTGGACTTTCATTTTTTGGTTGAGAATGCTGATATATAGAGGTCTGACATTGCACTTCTTCCTTGCAAACTTTCCTGTTTGTGGAAAGTTGTTAGCAAGGAATTGGAAAAAAAGTTCTGCTGTTTGATGAACCCTTAGAAGAACGTTCTGTTAGTGGTTCAGGCACTGAAGAACTTTATTCTTTAGTTTTTAACTGTCTCTGGGTGGATAACTTTGTCTCAGTGGTCTCTACTCAGCTGGGCAGCATGAATGGTTTGAGGATAGAGCTCTCAGCCTCAGCTCTTCAGCTGTAAAGCCATACTAGTCCTTAATTCGTAAGCACTATTTGTGATCAGACATAGTGGCAAGATGGACTACATAAGAAGACTGCCTTGCTTAAAACTTTCAGAAATGGAAACCACATATTTGTGCAGTTTATGTGCTACAGGCAAAGACTTTGAAGGTTTGAAATGGATTATTGCAGATTCCTCTGGGGACTGCAGCATTTTGTTCCTTGTCCAAAACATCTGTCTGGTGCCTTGAATAAACAAACCTTAATTCTGCCCTTGTGTTTGACAGTAGCACAAACATCACTGCTCCTTTCATTGAGTAAGCAATCACGCTGATAGTGCAGATCTTAGGTGCTGATATGCACATATCATATGATGAGCAGGTGGTAAAGTATCTGAAAGAAGTGCATTGCTGGCCTCCTAGATAATGAATTGTCAATTTGATTTTAACTTGGGAAATATTTATGTAGGAGATATTCTGACTCTTTGAAAGATCCCTTCTTTGGATTTTTTTTCTGTTTTGTGATTCACTGCTTACTTATGAACGTATTGTTGCTATGGCCAGCTGTGGTTTTGCTGCAAGATCCCTTTTCAGTGGGTTAAGTTTGAGAGTCCCCATTTCAAAAACACACTTCCTCATCCCACAGGTGTGACCTGCATTCTTAATTTCCGAAGACATGTGTGACTTGCAGTTTGACATAATAAAACTCATATTTCTCAGACAAATCAATTTCACAAAATTACCTGGATCTCTTTGTATCTTTGACTTGTCGTTGTTCAGTACGTCACTTTTTGTATCACCCGTAAATGTTAGTGTTCATCGTTTTCGATTTTCTTATAAATTAAAATACTAGCAACTATTACGTGCTCTTAAGAGATGCTATAATTGTGCCATAATTCTATTCTTTGTTCCCTCTGGTGACTTGGATGATGTATATGAACCTGTTAACATGCTGAAAGAAAAGACTAGAAAATTGTAACAGTCTTCCCAAATGGGAGGCTTGGTCTGAAAATAAAGAGGGTCAGTTTCAAGAAGTAAAAATTCAAGGTAGTACACTTGGGTAGAAATACCCCTGTACAGGAATATCTGATGGCGAATACTTGGTTTTCAGCATATCTGCAGAAAAGACTGGAGTTTTCCATGGATTGCAGATTCAACATGAGTCAACTTTGTCTATATGATGAAAAAAGATAAGTGTTACAGTGGGGAATATAGACAGCTGTTTAGCCTGCAGCACAAATTAAATATTCCTCCTGCTGTGGTCAGCACTGGAAGGGCCTCTGCTGCAGCTCTAAGATCGATTTTAGATGCTGCACTTCAAAGCAAATGGAATCAGCTGGAGGGAATCCATAGGAGAACACCGCTGCTGACACATCCCAAAAACATGGACTCCACAGGACTGAACTTACTGGGTTAGCAGAGTGTACAGAATGAAGGACTGACAACAGCCTTCAAATTTGTTAAAAATCTCTCTAAAGAAAACAACTTCCTCGCCATGTCTGTAGGACAGGAAGTGCAAAGTTTAGCTTGCAATTACTGGAGGCTTTTTGATGTGGATTAAACAAGCCCTTGTGGGGCTGGTGAATGTATCATTCACTCTTCCTCAGGGTGAGGGTGATTTGGATAACTTCCCAAGTTCCTTCTGCTCCTCTTTTGCAAGAGTGCAACTACCAACATACAGTTCTATTGTTGATCAATTTTGCTATATTTGCCATATAACTGAGGGTTGGGATCACAAATGCCTTTGTAAATTGTCATTGGTTTCTGGCTCTAGATTTACCACTGCTTTTCAAATCCATCACTACATCTAGAGTGTGCTACTTTGACTTACATTCATGTTGGCTCTATACCACATGCTGTGGTTGGGTGAAAATACAGTAAGTTCCTTTGATTTTGAGGCCACTGCCAGCATGTTTTAGAGATGTGCATTTCATTTTTCTCGTGATCTAACATTGACCCCAAGCTTCTAATAAGCAAGGTGCTAATGTATGCTAATGTATGCCTGCACCTCTAAACACCTTGAGTAAAACCAGTACTTCCTGAACTACTTTGTATTAGGTCCTTTTTCTATCTTTTAATTGACTTAATTTGTTATATTTACATGGTAAGCTATGTGGCATGCTGGTTTCATGGGACAGAGGCCAAATTCACTTCCCTTTGACATGTTCAAGTGTGTTTTTTCGAAGTAGCAGTTGCAGATGACTTACTCTTGCTACATTGTTCTGAGACTTGTGAAATCCTATGTACAGATTTCCATAGCTGGAGGCAGCTTGGCACAGGGAGATGGGGAAAGTGGGATACCCCAGCTGAAGAAAACACCCCGAGAGTCTCAGCCCTGAGATAGTTTGTTGGGCTTTTGAGAGCAGCTGCTTCCCAATGGATTAATTTGCTCTGCAAATGCCTGGATCATGAAGCACTGAAGCTGTACTGCTTTGGCCACATGCACAAGGTGCCAATGGCCACCAAACATGACGTGGTATCTCTGTTCCTATGACATAATTTGCCCATATCCAAGATGGACCATGGCCTATAGTTTGCTCCCATACTGGCTGTGCTTTACCAGTCACTGTTGTTCCTGTGGTGCAATGGCATGAAGCATCCAGGTAGGATGGGAGCATGTTGAGGGCTCCTGTATCAGTTTCTTGTTTGCTCTGCTCTGATGTTTCCCAGCTCTGCAGGAGTGAGTTGTTTCAGGTGTGCCTGTTAAATTGGCAGTGACTGACACTTACTGCCAGTGCCCAGGGATTCCCTGTCATTTGAGAACTACTGGGACCTGTCTAATAATTGCACTTTTCACATGCCCCTTCTCATCCAACCCTTCCTTCAGCTGCTGTTGTCTAATGTGATCAAAGCCTTTGCCCATCACATACTCCCTCTCCACTTTGTCGCTGGTGAGGTCTGATGAATCACCCTCGTTATTATTCTGAGCCTGCAGGTCACCCAGACACAACACAGTGCCCACACAATGGTGACAACTGAATTATAACAACTTCTCAGTTTCCTTTGCAGCACAGATACAATATTTATGACACTATTAATGCACAGCGCTGTCAAGATTTTTAAAATGAGAGTAACTCACCTGCCCCTGTCACACACACATGTCCTCCGTGTTTCAGAAGTGTCAGGAGAATCCTTATCAATTTTTCTCTCTTAATAGTCTTCTGCCATGACGCCTGAGTCAAAAATGGCAGGCTGTACCAGAGCAAATTCTGATGGATCTTTCTGTGGAGACAGTCAGCATAAAACTTTCAGCTGTGTTGCTTAAGCAAGTGACTTAGCCTTCAGTGACTTAGCGATGGGGATGTATAAGCACTACTTCCCCCTTATCTCCTCATTTTAATCAGAATTTAACTCCCAAATATCTTCATCGATTTATCCTGTAACCTTACAGGGCACTTGATACTGGACAAAACCAATACGTGACACAAAATTGACTCTCCTGGATCAGAAGGACCAAATTGCATTGTGGTCTTTATGGCAGATCGGGTGTCACTTGTCTCCCTAGGGTCAGGCATGGAGCTGGCATCAACACTGCAGTTTTGTGCTCTGGCTATATTAGCAGAAACAGGACTAACTGACCTTGACCATGGGTGATCTGGAGCATATTTGTGCTGCCAAGGGATGGGAAAACACATACATTTGGAATGAATGTATATAGCACCTCAACTCTTAAGCTCCCACGCTACCTGGCTGTGAAGGCAAGAACTTGGACCTACAGTGAGAGACTCTCAGAGTAACTTTGTGAAAAATACACTCAGCTATTTCCGGCCATCATTGCTCTTGCAGCAGAAGTTGTGGTGACCAGTGACTTGCCTGCAGACTTGTAAGTCAGTTAGGTACTTCTGGATTGCTCTTCTTTAACCTCCTTTAGTGCGAGTTCATATACAGCTCTAGGAAAAAGCCTGAGGAAAGCTGCAGAGGGAGCAGAACTGGCCTTCCTCATAATTTCTCCTAAGAACTTGCTTTTATTTTTCTTCTTGAATAGCTGGTTATTATATTTCCCTCCTGTCTTTGCTCTGACCTGAACAACAACTGAGCTCTATTATAGTCACTAAATAAATCTGGTCTGAGAGACCTCCATGCTACTGACAAGGGACGTTTCATGGCACAGCCTTTCATTACCTTCCTCAGCCCATCTCTTTTAAAATGACAAACCTGCATTTAGAAAAAGGAAATTTACTGTGGCTTTTCTGTGCAGATGGTGGTAAGTGTGAGTTAGCATTTGTAAGCTTATAAGCACATATGGTTTTGTACATATCAATTAAGGCAGTTGGCTAATCACTCTAATATCATTACTGATTCATCTGTATTCCTTCAAATAGACATTTATGCTCAGCCTGCTGGTTTTTATACGTATGGACTGGATTGTGCAATTCTCCCTGTCACCATTTGTAGTCAATAACATTTCCTTGGCACCAAGGGGAGGAAAAGGGTACATTTTAGAACTGTGTGGGCAAGTCATTTGGCCCATGCCTTATGTAAAAGGCATGCACATAAAATATTTGTGCGTGTGTGGTTTCTTTTTAAAGGATCTGCTAGTCATGCTGTGGGCTGAGTGACAACAGCATTATGTCTGTGCACATGGGACATACATGCAGACTCATGCATGCATTCATCCTGCTGTTAGAAAGCCTCTTGTGCACGGCCAAGCATCTTGGCCCTAACCAGCCTCACCTCACAGCGCTGCTTTGGCTCACCCCAGCACCTCCAAGGTACCTGAGTCTCTGTTTGGACTTCAGGAGTTGTTTGGGATCAAAAAAACTATGTGAGCTGTAGGCTGTTGGAAGGTTTTAGGAACTGGATTGCTTTTCCAGTGTTTGTGATGAAATGACCTGGGTCATCCCCCAGTACAGGCAAGCTGAGGGACTGGAGGGCGGTGTGACCTGCAAGGCCATCCATTGATCAGAGAAGGTTCACCCCATCTGCCCTGATCTACTACGTGTGTTCTCAGAGCTCATCATCCTGCCAAAAATATGGTTCATGCAGGCTGGAAAATGACCACTTTTGACAAAGATTTTAAAAAGGAGACTTGGAGATTTTTCCAAGCTTTAGGTTCAGACAAAAGGTAATACTTACATGAACATTCTTCGGGGTTTTTTTCTTCCTTTCACTTTTCAAAACTTCATGCCCACTTTTATTTAGCTTCCAAGTGAATGATGCATAGTCTCACCAGGGAAATGGTGGATTCCCCAACAATGAGCAATTAAGATTCAGTAGAACAGGGTGCTGGGCCATCTTGTCTAGAACACGCTTTTGCCAAGAAAAGTTGGACCAGATGGTCCTTGAGGTCCCTTCCAACCTAAAATGCCAGTTCAGAGCCAGGAATTGTTGCATTTTAGAGAACATAAGGTTTTTGGGAGTGTCTTTACCTCTGTCTTCAAATTGTTTTTGAAACTGAACCGAAGTCTCTTTAATCAAGCGTTTTTTTAAAAAGAAACTGTTTTTCTTCAAAAATTGTTTCTGGTTTTGATGCTGAACAGCTCTCACTATCTAGGAAAAAAGCCCGTAAGTTTTTAGAAGAAAAAAAACTGAAAAGTACATAAAAAGAATGAGATGTTCACTCTCCCAGCTGTGGTCCAAAGGAAAATTTTTGTGTTAGTTCCTTACAGGAATTTCTTTATAGATTTTTGCAAACCACAGTGTTAAAGCTGCTATGGAGAGGTGGCAGGACGGTATTTTTAGAACCCTACCTAGAACCTGGAGGTGTGATTTCCCCATAATCCCCTGGCAATTGCATAATAGAAACTGCAGTTTAGCTACAGGAAAGTGAGAATGAAACTGATAGTCCTGCAAATGTCCAGCACAGAGCCCTACTTTTGGGTTGTTGAGAGTTAATTTGCCTATAATGGAGCCCTCCCAAAGAGCCAGATGTGTGATAGATGAACTTCCAGCTCTTCTCATCTCCCTCAGTACTCCATCCTCAGTTAACTGTGTAATTAACTAGACTTTTGTTGACCTAGAGGGACCTGTGTCCTGTTGGTGCCGCACATTCCTAGTTCTCCCTGGTTTTAATTGAAACCGGGGACACAAAGTGCTCTGGAGGTTGGGTCCAGTGAAAGCCTTGGTCAGGTTCCCATCTGCACATTTGCCATTGGACAGACTTGCCCTGGGAACAAAGTAGACCTTGGCGGCAAAAGGATCTTTCCCAATGACATTTTTCAAAGAAAATGAAGGGGAGGTGGGCAAAATTTTTCTGTAGAAAATGCTTGTGGTTTTGAGAAAAAACTCGAAATACTTCAGATGCCCCCTCTCCCCCACTTTGGCTCTCTGGTGTGATCCTGTGTGCTGAGGCGGACCACGGTGTCTCCATGGGGTTGCGATGCAGCACCTCTCAACAGAGGTTTTTTGGCTGCTGGCTTTGCTGACACTGAAGCACAGGAACATGAGGAAATTAGACTGTGTACAAAACATCACTTCCCAATCAAAATACCTTAGTTGTCAATATGTAAGAACAATGTACTTGCTCATAATAGCTTTTGCAACCCCAAATTGAAATCTCTGTAGAAATCAGACAGTGGTGAAATATTTAATAGAAATTTAATTCTGAGGGTTTTTCATCAGAAAATTGATTTAATTTCATCCCAGAGCTAATCTTGCTGTCTTGATTAAATGAGGCAGAAAGAATATTTGCTGGTTGCACACATCTCTCTAGTCCCTCATTTAGCGGTGTGTTTTTGGAGGGAGGTTTGCATCTTTTGGTCACCCTATCTACTTTTTGACACTGTCACAGCTGAGGCCAGCTGAGGCTTTTTTATTTCCTCCCAGAAGTCCATACCCCTCCTCACTGGATTGTTTTGGAAAAGACGTTTTAATATCACAGCCTTGACAGTTCCCCAAGGCCACCATCTCTTGGTTTCCTCTTATGTAAACATAGCTACTGAAACATTGGGCACTTCATCCAAGGTAAATATCTAAGCCTTCTCTCCAGCCAAACAGCATGGGCACCTCTCAGTGAGCTGGTTCACTCAGCTTTTTAGGAGGGGATAATCAGATGTGCCTCTCTTCATTGCCAAGAGGGAGAGCTGACTTGTAGATGGATGACAACAAGTGAGATAAATCAGACCCAGACTGGTCTGAATTTTGAGCTTGTGCTTTATTCTCTCTATGGCCTCTCACCAACTTCTTAGACCCAAAGGCTGACTGTATTACCATGGGGGAGGAGACATTTTTGTAGACACATGAAAGAGGTCTGAGAAGTGCAAATGCATTATTTGCAGCAATAACTTAGCTTCCCTCACCCGCTTAAAAGCTGCATCATCTTCAGTGGGGGCTGATGCATTAGCCACAATGTTGGCATTGCCAGATATTAAGAGTTTTAATCTTGAAATGGAACATTTTCTTGACAGGCAATTTGTACAGAGCACTGTACTGAAAAAGGACCTGCTCACTTGAAACTGAGTCTTACCCATGCTTTGCTTTACTTTGAGTAAAACTAGTCTGCAGGAGAAACCCTGCAGTCAGGGAATGGAGATCAAGAGGGTGCATGACCTCTATTGCAGTTTAATTTTCAAAGGTGCATCTCATACAGTTATGAACTGCTTTTTGGTGTGCCAGGGGATCTAGTCAGCCCCCAGGCTGCCCCTTGTGATCTAGTTCATTGCAGCAACATTTCTCTGCTGTCATCTCCCGTCCAATACCCATCCCATGGCCCCATGGGACAAGGGCCGCTGCAGCTGGAGACCGGAGAAGCATTTCCCACCTTCCCAGGGCCTCTCCCCAACATCTGCAGTCCCAGTGGGAAGGGTGAGTCTCCACCCCCATTCTCTCTTAGGTCAGGCCAGTCCATGAGGAAATGTGGTGCCCAGTGCTCTGCCCTCTGCCACTGAATTTTCAGGTAAGATTTCTCACATAGGGCACCTCCACCCTCCCGAAATCCAGACTTGTGAAAGGCTGCAAAACAGCCATGAATTTTCATGCAAAGCCTTCAGAGAGATACTGTCTACTGACCTAATGTCATGGGTAATGTATATTTCATTTTAGGGTTGCTACACCTCAGCTATCCACAGAAAACCCCTGAGCTTTGTTCTCATGGTTACCAACGTGTCCACTGAATCCCTCAATAAAGTACATTACAGTGGTGCCTACTGGAAATATTATACCTAAATTTTAGGAGACCAGGCCATTATCATGCTCTGATTTCAATGACTTCCTCACTGTCCTCACAGGAAAAACAAATTTCTTCTAAGCTGAAACCTGGCTCGGAGGATCTCTCACAGAGACTGAATTCGATAATATTCACTGCAGACATTTTTGACTTAGAGAAATAAAATACAGAATGGAGCTTGACAGGTTTGAATTTCTTGGGGGATGCTTTTATACACTTACAACTCTTTTGTCTTGGAAAATCAGTTCTTTTGAAGAATTTGATCATTGATGTACCTCTTTTTTACTAGAGAAAGAACCAAATACATTAATAAGAAAATAATTACACTATTATATTTTAATATATTTTAATTATTTATATTTTATATATGACATTTTATTACATATTATTACATTACATTATATACAATATATTATATATGTTATAGTTTATAATATAGGATGTATATTATATTATATTAGATGTAATATATAATAATATATAATATATAATATATAATAAATATAACATATATTATTATTATATTATTTATATTAAAATAATATAGTTATTAAAATATTATACGTTATACATTGTATATTGTATATTATACATTGTATATTATATATTATATATTATATATTATATATTATATATTATATATTATATATTATATATTATATATTATGTGTTAGATGTTAGATGTTATACTTAAGTTGCTTTCCTTTTGCTTTAGAAAACAGAATTTTTCTGGAAAACAAAAACTGAGTTTGAGTATCTTGCTGCATTTAAGTAATGAAAACTACTACTTCTGATGACTCTCGACTGCCATAAACCATATTGCTCGTGTAAATGATTTGTCTCAAAAGCTGATTTTTCTTTCATAAACATAATGCCTTAAAAATGCATATTTTAAATTCTTATCAGAAGAAAGGTGAGTCATACAGCGATGCGATTTTACTTTCAGAGATTTCGCTTAGTTTAACATCCAGTTTAACCTTTTGGGTGACTCTGGGAGCCTAAAGAAATGTCATGACACTTTCCTTAAGGTGGTGCCATCTTCAGACTCTCATAACCCATCTCATTTTTTTTTATCTCCCTATAACAGTTGCTTATAAGAAATATGCCAGCTTTCCTTCACACCCCATTGGCATTTAAAATATATATTGAGTTTTAAGAGGTTCTGGCTCTGTTTATCACAGAACCACAAATCACAGAATGGCTGGGGTTGCAAGGGATCTCTGAGCGTCATCTAGTGTACCCCTTTCCCCCGCACTAAAGCAGGTTCACCTGGAGCAGGTTGCACAGGATCGCATCCAGGCAGGTTTTAAATATCTCCATGTTTTGGCCAGCTTTGCTTGTAACTCATCCACTTCTCTCTCTCCCCTGCGAAGTGTGACGGCCATGTAGTTTTTGGTAGAGAGACAGCAGAAAACTGCAAGGAGAACAGGGGTACAAAGAAAAGAAATTGGCTTTCAAGAAAGCCTTCCACTTCTTCTCCAGGTAATTACACTCCCTGTTGCTTGTAGGTTTTGTAGCTTGACATTTTAATACGTCTCTGTTCACATTTTGTTCACTGTTCGAGGTTTACAACAGGTCATGTCACTAGAGCAAATGTTATCTGAGATTGAGTAGCCCCACTTCTAGTCTTTTCTAGAAACGATATTGTTGCAGTCACTAATCAAACAGAACTTTTCTTTTTTCCTGTTTACCAAAGAGGATTTTTCATAGGCATAGTCCTCCCAGGAATTGCAGTGCTGTCTGCTGAAAGTCTCCAGTTTTGTGTGAAAACTCTGCCTACCAAAATCATCAGTAGTGGCTTTAACAGCTAAATAAATGGACTGTAAAGTCCAAATTGTCTTGACAATATACATTAATTTGTAGTAGCTGAGCATTTCTCTCTTCAGCAGCTCATCACAAGGGTACCAGACAGCCTCACTGCCCCAAGCAAAGGAAAACAGACCATTGCTGCATCCCCTTGTGCCCCTGAAGCACCTCCCCATGGCTTCAGCAGCTGTGGAAGTGGCCTCTCAAATGACATTGCTTCCTTTCTAATAGCTGCAGTGACAGGACAGTAATGTTTAGCCCATGGCTGGAGATCCCTGAAGGGGCTGTGGGTACATGAAAGCCAAACAAGAGAACTACCATTTGCAGTTGACTTACACCTGACTTCTGAGCTCATGCACCTTCCTGGAAATCTCAGGCTGAAATCCACTGGCCCACAGCTAGCTGGCAGAGCGCCTCACTTCCACACCCCTGCCATCATTTTTTAATGTTTTCAGCATTCTGGTGTATGTGTAACATATTTTCTCCTTTGTGCATGGGTAAAAAGTGAACCCTGGGCGTAGGGAAAATGAAATTAACCAAGTCATTTTGGACTCTGTCAAGAGGAAAGAAAATGAGCTAGACACTTTCCAAGGTCTGGCAGTGCTGCCCGACTGCTCCTCTTTGCAGGACAGGGTGCCTCTGACTGGCAAGTTTAAGGAACCTCTTGCTCCGGTTTATTCTGAATTTACGAGTCCTGAAGTGCCACTGAATGACCAGCGATTTCAGTGTGTCTCCAGAGATGGTCTGCTCAAACCCTTGAGTTCCTGGAGGAGTAAACACCAGTGACTCCTGCCCAGCACTGCCCACAACAGTCCTCCACAAGGTAGCTTCTCTCGCATGCCTGTGGAGGTCGCACATTCCCTGGGGAAGGCAGGAAGGGGAATATTGTGTGGGAGTGGAAGGCACTTTTCCATCGAGATTATCCAAGCAAAAAGAGCATCAGTCCTCTGGTTCCTGCCCCAGTGCCCGACCATCCCCATGCAAGGAAGCTGTGGTCCTTCAGATTTTGGGAAAGGCTTCCTCCCCAGGCCCTTTTGTGGTTCCCCTCTTGGTTTCCTACATCCTACCCTCATGCTAAAAGAGCAGGGACACTGTACAACACTTTATGACTACACTTGTAGCCATTTCCTTCAAATGCTCTAAGCACTAAATTGCATATTTCTCCTGCAGATAGGGGATGAGTGGTGCTGCTGAAAGTATGGCTGACGTCTGAATTTGGCCCAGAGACTTCCAAGAAAATTTTGTCTGCCTACTCCCAGCTACATTTAGCACAAGCCAGTCATTTGTGACTGCAGCTTATAAATACTCTTAACTTCTGGCATATACAATGGGAAATAAAGTACATCTTATCTAAAGGCCAAATGTTCATTATTTATTACAGTCATTATTCATTTCCATTGTCATTAACAATGAGGCTTTAACACTTGTTGGGCCATTAGCCCAGCTAAGGGTCCCAGACTTCCTTGGCATAGCTATCATCTCTTTCATCTGATATGTGGTTCCTGGCTGGTACACAAAGGGAACTGGGCATCAAAAAAGGAAATTCACACTTATTATTATGTCCCACAGTTCATTATAATGCTATAGTTACCTTCTCTTTTTGTTTCCTTCATTGAGTTCCTTGTAGCCAGGTAGGGATCATTCTGAAATGAAACACTTTATTAACCTGGTTTGTGCTGTGTCTTCTGACTCTTCAGATAGCATTGCCAAATTAAGAACAATTGCTTCTGTGTTTGTGTTTAATAAATATTTCAGTGCTACTCAATAAGGCTGACACTTCTGCATTAAGGACACTTGGAACCATGTCCCACTGACTCATGGCTCTGTTTCTTCCCTTCAGAAGGTGGCGTGTGAGACTGAATCACACCACTCATGCTGTGTGTACAGAGGGCTGAGTAGGGAGACTGTCAGCATGACAGGCATTTCCCTTGTTAATCTGATGGAGTGAAAAAGTGAGTGATAATTAATCATCTTCATTCACTGCCTCCAAAACCACCCAGTTGTATCCTGCCTATGAAAGGACAATTGCTGTGATCTTAGCTTCTCTTGCCCTCTCTGAAAGCTCAAAAGATAAAGGAAATGCCTTTTAGCATGAATGTAATGGGAAATGGGTCAGCCACAAACTGGTATGTGTTCTCCAGTGGCTGGACTGGTGTTAGCAGCTCCTGCCTACTTTATTCCTAGGCAGGGGTTCATGAAAGGTCATTGCCTCCTGAGGTCTGCTGCTTTGTCTGCCTGTCTGCCTGTGTGTGGAACAGGCACAGAGGTGGATCTGGCTAAAAAATCAAACCAAAAGAGCAGAGGACAATTCTCCTTCTCCGCAGGCTTGCAAATAATCACTCCAGAAGAAATGTGGGAGAGCAGCAGAGTTGGGGTGGAGTGGTTGGGTTGAACCTGAAATGCTTACAGGTTGTTGCAGCCGTGCCTGGAGGCGTGATTCCTTCATTCCCTGGCCGTACAGAACAATTTTGAGCTGACACCCAGCCATCTGGATCTGTCAGCATCTTTAACTCTTTTTGCACAGCAGCAGGGTGCTGGGGGGAGTGTAAAATTATGGGGGCCAGGCCTTCACTTCCAACCATAGTGCACAGCTAGGTCCTGTTCCATTCAGGGGTGGTGATCAAGTTGGAATTGGGTCATGGGCAGAACACGAGTGGGACAAGACAACAATGGGCACAAGCCTGAAGACAATAATGGAATATAGAAGTGTTTTCAAGCCCAAGTGCAGGCATGACTAATACCGCCTTTCCATGGAGTCCAGGCCAGTTATTCATCTTTTTCATGCCTTTGAGATCTTTCTTCCGCTGTACCCCTGAAACATCCATATATCTTGAAAAGAGCCCGGAAAAAACTTTGGTGGAGTACCTTGCTGAACTCAGAAAACAGGAGTCTCACTGAGGCACTTGTTACTTCATGTATCTCCCAGCTGTGCATTGGAAAGTGTCTCACTGCTGTCGTTCCAGGTAGAAGGGAGAAGGAGCACCTGCTTTGGCAAGCGGTGCTGGTGCAGCTGCACTGAGCTGAACAACCATCCTGCACCCAGCTCTTGGTGCTGCCTGGTGATGGGCACATTCAGCTTTACCCATTCTGTCAATACTGGTGTTTCCCAAGTGCTGCCATTGTGCGCAGAGGCATAGACCATGGAGCCAGGTGCCGTGTATTCGCTAAGGACTTCAAATCCTTATGCCATTGTGCCCCAGTGGAAGCCAAAGAACCATTTCTAACTGTCTCCAGAGGGAGTAGAATTAGGGACATGCAATCGCAAAAAAGAAAGTTACTTCACAGATTATCAAATCCAGTCATTTGCAATCATAAGCAACTACATCCCTTAAGTGATGTCAGACTCCACTCTGAAATCAGACACGTTCCTTTACCATCTGTTCCACAATCCAAAACCAGTTTAATTAGAAGAGAAAATCTTGCTACCCAATGATCATTTTGTACCTTTACTTCATCATCTTTGCAAATCTCCCCACAGCCTGGAAGTTCAGGTATCTTGCTGCTGACATTTCCACTCAAAACTTGTTTGTCGTGCAATAATGCAGGCGCACTTTCTCATCAGCGCTTGCAGAAATGGGGGCTTGATTAATCCTTACTTGAAAGTTAGGTCCTGATGTCTTAATCCACAAGTTGGCATGTACTAGGAGTGGAGGCTTGTTTACCGGCTCTCTGAAATGCCTCTTCACATTGACATTTGCTTAGTGTCTTTGTCACCCTGACTCTGAATTTTTTTTCTCTCCCCAGTGAATCATTTATGCACTTTGCTGCTATCAAAGAAAAGTCTTCATTTTCAGCAATGCTGTCAGGAGAAATTCCTTTGAAAAAAGACTTACTTAGGCAAGCCTTTCAAATGAAAGAAAAAATGCATAGCATCACTCCCTCTTCTGAGTTTTATAAAAAAGAGGGACTTTTTAATGTAATTTTGTCCATCTTTCTGCTGATACAGGACTATCTACTAGTATTATCTCCAGGGCCAATTTAATAATTTTTCATGGCGATCTTTACAGTTGAATTCCTCTGGTGGGAAAATTACTCTGTAGGTTGTGGTGGGCTGGTGACAGTAATGATGTTTCCTGCCTAGGTAATATCCACTGCATGCTTTATTCCTTTTTAGTTTTTGTCATCTAGCAGCTGCCTATTTAACCTCACTAACCTTCCCACAGGAGTAAGTGCGTGCTATGAGCAGGCTGTCATAACCATATGCAAGATTGGGAAGTAACAAAACTGGCCTGGTTTCATTGGATTTCTCACTGCTCTTCTTTGAACTCCTGACTACTTATCAAAAGCTATTATTTTCAGAGAAGAAGTGATCTCAGTTAAAGAGCGATTGCATTAAGAGCATCACTCTTCTGGAGCAATTACACATGGTAATTTTCTGTGTGGAGAGGTTGTGTGAGAGAGAGCAGGTCCATTACCATGAAAGAGAGAAAATATCCTGTCTTACAACATAACATCCCCACTGAAGAAGACCAAAATGGTATTAATCTCTATTTGTCTCTACATTTCATTGTCAGTTAATATGCCCTGAGCATTGTCACTACTTGGTCTCTTGGTATTGCTGCCATTTCACAGATTTCTCCTTTTGGTGGGATGTTCTTATTATGCATAACTGAACCTCACTACATAATTGCATTCTGTCTGTGACTCAGTTCCACTTGATTAGTGAAGAAGGAGGATTGGAAAGGACCATGTGGGTCACCGAGTGCAATCCTTAGCAGTTTCAGGTGACTGTGCTGTAGATGTGAATGCAGAGTACCGAATGGTCCATCCCAGAACTTGTGCCTTTCCATACATGTCTTCCAAACATCCTCAAGCTACCTGGCAATGGAATGTTTAACCCCAAAGACCCATAGCTGTCAGTGTGACTGAGGCCTGGCTATAAAAGATGTGGTATTGAACACTATGACAGAAGCAGTGCTGGACAGCTACTCTGCCTTCCAAAACACTGAGCCTAAAAGGTCATGTGGGCTCATGGGCTGAATGCTCCAAACGAAGGGTGCTCATGGTGAAACAGGAGAGGCAACAGTTTTCAGTGATTGCTGGTCATTCCAGCCTGTGCATCCAACCCTGTGGGGTTTAGGGGACATTAAGGATGGGAAGAAAAAAGCCCAACTTGATTAATTCTTCCCAAAACACACAAGGACTCCAGTGGTTCACCAGAGGTCCTCTGGGGTGCAGGTGGGTCCTGTGGTATCAACAGCCCTAGGCTCACAGTGGCTTGCAAAAGACTTTTGAGGTACTCATGCTGTGGCCTCGCTGCTTTATTCAGCAATAAGGAAATCTAGCCATGGCAAAATAACTGGTATTGCTATGAAAGAATTGCTTACAGTCATGCTTAAAAAATGCTCTTGACTTCCTGTGATATAAAAGGAAAAATATGAATGTGTTTCAGGCTTAATGAGCCTTCTCTGTGCAGAAGGGTCTAGGATGCAGAACAAGGTTAACAGAGGTAAAATTAGACTTTGACTTTGGTCCGTGAGCTCCCCCAAGTTTTTAGCTTGGCTAGAGAGAAAGTCAAGCACAAAACATCATTGCTTTGGACCTGGGCTGGTTATTTACAAAAGGTGCACAAAGCCCCATTGCTCTGAATGTTGCTGGTGCAGGTGAAGGTGAGAAGAATGTTTCTTTGCTGACTGTTCACAGCCTTTATCTCTTTCTCATCCCAAAAACATTTTGGTCATGATGACTCTGTAAGCCCTTCTCTGATGGGTCCTTGCCTTTCTCTGAGCGCTTCAGTGACATTTCCCACCCTTCTCATGTATCTCTGTCCTCTTCTGGGCTGGTGGGATGAGGTTTGCTTAGAAGTGATGGGCAGTGTCTCCTCTGCCTACACAGTGTGCTCATGGACTAAGCTGAAAACCATGCTATTCGTCTGCTCAGCTTTCTCCTGCCTCCTTCATCTGCTTTCCCTGCCTTGGTGCTGGAACAAGCTCCTGAACCTTCTTCCTTTGCTCTCTGTTTGCATTTGACCATGTGGAGACCCTCCTGCTCACACCACCAGGTCCCGGCTTTACCTTGCTGGGTGTTCTGAGCAGCTTTTCAGCTATTTTTGCAAAACACACAGACAAAGCACGGCTCTTGCATCCACCAGCTTACCCAATTGATAAGACAATAGCTTTGTTGTGTGGTTAATTTTTGGTGCCCTCCTGATAACAAAAGTTGTTGTGGTTTAAGCCCAACCGACAATTATCACTCCCCACACCTCGGTGGGATGGGGAGAAAATGGTAAAACCTGTGAGAACAGTTTACTAATGGAAATAAAGTAAAAGGTAACAATAATAATAATAATAATAATAATAATAATAATAATAATAATAGTAATAATGAAGAAAAGGAGAGTGAGTGAGAGAGAGGAATAAAACCCAAGAAAACCAAGTGACGCACAAGACAATTGCTCACTACCTGCTGACAGATATCCAGCCTGCCACCCTGCAGTGATCAGCCAACTCCTTCCAGCTTAAACACTGGGCATGATGTTCTGTAGTGTGGAATATGCCTTTGGCCGGTTTGGGTCAGCTGTCCTGGCCATGCTCCCTCCTGGCTTCCTGTGCCCCTCCTCACTGGCAGAGCACAAGACACTGAAAGTCCTTGACTCAGGGTAAGCACTACTGAGCCACAACTAAAGCATCAGAGTGTTACCAACATAATTCTCGTACTAAATTCAAAGCACTGGACCAGCTACTAAGAAGAAAATTAACTCTATCCCAGCCAAACAGAGGAAAAATGTAAAACTTAGTTGTGCATATTTTATTAAACTTTGAGGGAGACCACAAGGTGATGGTTCCCCACACATCAGAGTACCTGTAGTGGACTTTTTATTTTCTGCAGTTTCTTTAATAAACACTCCATAATGTCAGCCAGCAATTTAATGCTTTATACCATAACATCCCCCATTGCCAGTGAAAGCCTTTTTCAGAAAAAAATCACTTTGTTAATATCTTTCTGACCTACTGAGAACACAAAGTAACTAGTGTTGAGGTCTTATCCTGCACATCCCAAGCCTGACCTAGGCACAGGGGCACAGTGTCTGGACAAATGAAGAAAAAAGACAAGTAACACTAAGTAATCAGTCTCTTTCTTTCCTCCAGCTAAGCACTCTGACTCTTAGAGAAGGGACATCAGGATGTGCTCCTTTTCTTAGATCTGGAGATGCTGTTCCACCTCGTTGCAAAGCCAGGCAGCAAGAGAGGGAGCAAAATCGGGATTTTGAATGGAGCTCAAGTAATTTGGGAGGACAGGAAACAGAACCTTGGAAAACAGAGATAGTCTATAATGGAATGAAACTTAGTGAACATCTGACAACCTTCAGAAAGGCAGACCTTCCAAACTGAAAACCAAATCCTGAGACATCTGGGGCCAGCTGATGATGCTTTCTTAGCCCCACTCCTGCTCCACAAAGATTAAAACAAGTATAGATTGGAAATAGTTAGTTTACTTACTATGACTTTTTAATGATAATGCTTGTAAACTTGTTCGGTTTAAAATGTTATTTCATTTGGTTGATTACATTGTTCTAAGCCTGTGATATCCTAAGGTTTAGCAACCACGCCGTGTTGTGACTTTTATATCCATAATGAATTTTTGCATGCTAATACCAGTGCTTCAGCTTCCAGAAACCTCGGAGGCAAATATTTTATTACACCATGAAATTAATTTTTATTGCCCTTCTGTTCTGTGAAGCAGAAATACAGAGCAATATGAAAAGAAAATCATCCAAAGTGTCCTTTTCAGCAGTTTTGCAGCCAGAATTTCTTTGTTAATCTCCAAGGTGATATGCTCTTCAGATTGATGATCAAAGCTGAGGGGGTAATGACACATTGTACAGAGTGAGTCTACTGAAAAACTCCCTGGTCAGGAAGCATTAACCATTGTGGGACCTCGCAGACCATGTTGCTGACTTGCTCAGAATTACAACGGCGTTTTTACCTCGTAAGATAGTTGGAAACATCGATGTTAGTGCTTGCTTTTGTGGCTGGTCACAGTGAGAGCTGATCAGATACCACATTACTTGTTGGAGCAGTGGAGTTGGAGCCCTGCTGTAACATCTGCTGCAGTTTTGTGACCTGACAGCTGCGGTGGAAATACTGAATTATTTGATTTAAAAGAACTCTATGTGGTTTATCCTCCTTGTTTGCAAGAAGACAGGAGGTGTCAGCTAGAGAAATGCATTCACAGGTGCTGGGCAGTGCTGGCATTTCAGAGATAGCAGTCGGGGACACTGTAGCTCTTGGGGACATCCAACAGCTGCAGCCAGGATGGGGCATGGGCAGATGCCTCAGACAACCAGCTGAATACTGCCAGGAGGTGATGTCCCGCAGCTGTGGCAGACTGGGACAGCCTCAGTCCCAGATGTCCAGCCTGGGAGCTGCTGCACTCCCAGATGTGAGTGTGTGCTGCCAGGAGAACTGGCTGTTGAGGTAGCTGTGTGCCCCTATTTTTGTATCCATTTGCTGCGGCTCAGCAGGCAAAAGGGAGTGTGTATATGCAGCATATGAACAATTAAATGTCTTCGGATGCAAATGGGAGCTCTGTGCATTCTGCGCTGTAAACAGCAATTTATGTGTGCTCATGCATGTCCTGTCAATGTTTGTTTAATGCTTCAGTTGCACTCACTTTTTCACTTTTAGTTTGTATTTTAATGTGCAGGCACTTGCCGAAATGTATCCACTTAGCGAACATCTGGCCTTGCCGGGTTTTTAAACTGAACACACATTCTAACAACGTCTGATTTCTCAGTCAGCACAGAGAAAATTGATAGATCCAATAACCTTTCCTCCTGTACAAGGCTGGCTGGTGCTCCTTCCCTAGCAGACCCTATTTAGTGTGTCCCATCTGGGTGTGGAAGTTGCAGCAGACTATCCCAGCCAGCACCTTGCCCTACAGAAGCTCTGCTCTCCTTCATAAACCCTGCAGGAGCCCTGAAGCTCACTTGTGGCCTTTGGACATGATGAGATTCTAAGGTCAATTGACTGAGCATGGGAAGCCTGACTCTTCTTTGATAGCAGGTACTGTTATTTGTCCAGTGCACCTTCAGTCTCACCTCAAATTAAGGATTTAGTCAAGGATTTAAATTAAGTGAAGATCTAATCAGCACAATTATGCATTATCAGACAAGTAACAGAGTTGAAGCAATTTGCTTTGTTGGGTTAGTATTTGAACTGGTTAATGTGGAGTAAAGTGACATTAATGAACAAACATAAGATCCAGTGAAAGTCAGTCAGGGAGCCTTCATTAGGCAATCAAAATCTCCCTCTCTTTGCTTGGTGTGATGCACCACAACCTGGCCTTCAGCTCTTTCCTTACAGATTCCTAAAGGATTAAATAGTTGGAACTTTCACAGCCTTCTGCTCATCTTCATGAGCTTATATGCCAGAGATGACCTTGATACACTGTCTTCACACACTGGGATGGGGTAAGCGATATAAGAGCAAACTTCTGCATCCTAAGCCAGTGCTCTCAACAGCAGCTCCCAGCTATCTAGAATAGTTCAGCATGCCGATTTCCAGGTCCGTTTTAGTTTCTTTCCAAGCTAGTGGTTTCCTCTCAAAGAATTGTGGAGGAGGACTTGCTTCTTCTCGCTCCAGCATCACTGTTCAGATGGGGGGCCAGGCCATGGGTGATCGCCACACGGATGGGCACACACAGACTTTGAGCTCCAACACCTGCACAGCCCAGTTTCAAACTATGCTTCCTGGGAATGCTTATGTGTGCAGCCAGGACATGCTGCCTTTACACAAGGCTTTGTGCTGATAAAAGCCTGTCATATGAGTATGCAAGGCAGCAAGTACCAAGAGTGGTTGCTGGCCAAATTCATTAAAATCTGTGCGTGACTGTGTCTGGGAACATTCTGGCAGAGCTCATCCAGCTCTCCAACTCATTAGTCCTTCCAGCACAGCTATTAGATGTGGGGTCAGGGAGGTGCTGATGATTTGTTTTATCACTACTTAACAGTGAGATGAACTTTGGCAATGTTTCACTGATCTAAAGACTGATCATGCAGTTTAAGGGGCACAGCTGAAGGTCTTTAGCTGGAAACACGGTCTGGCTACCCCATGAGGCAGAGAAGACATCTAGCTTTGCCTGCTGCTAGAGATGTCCCCTTTCCTCTTCTCCTGTGTTCCTGGAGAAGAAGTCCCTGCCCTGCACCTGCAGTTAGCTGAAAAGATTCTGGACCAAAACAAGCATTATCACTACACATATCACTACACATATCACTATGAGCACAAGCCTTGTCACCGTCTGAAGTGCAGTTTAAAGAAAAGGTGAAGGAATGAAAATCCTGGTCACCTGCAGCCCAGGATGGCTACTATGGAGGGATGATAAAGGAGTCTTTATAGACATGGTGCAGAACAGTCCTTGGAGGATTCTGGACAGGACTGAGCTCTGGAAAATTGATAGGCTCTGGGAACAAGTGTCAGTTTCCTTGATAAGATGCATTAACTGCTTTTATAGACATCTCTAGGACATGAGAGCTTTTTGAGTGTAAGACAGACATTTGCAGTTCACCTGTACGAAGGCCCTTTCAGCATCAGCAAGGGAGATGAGGAAGATACTTTTGATTCACATACAAGATGAGGGAGTTTAACGAGGATCTGTAGGAGGAAGACATGCATATGTAAATAAGGGAGCAGAGCAAACAGACCTCTGGGTACTAGAGGTCTGTGAAACTCTTGATAATTTTATACTTACCATTTTCACAAGTAGGTCATAGAAAGTTGCTGATGGGGTCAGCTTCCAGCCTGGTATAACTCAATATAATTGATTCTAATGGGTTTGTTAGGTCATAAAAGGTGATTTCCTTTAGGATTTCATCCTAAAGGCAGTATTTCCAAAACTCTGGATAAGTAAAAAATGCATACCGAAGTGATTCCTAATACTCAGGACTTTAATAAGACTGCTCTCAATCATTTTTACAAGATGATGATGAACAAGTGCTTCAATTCCCTCTACTTCTTTTCCCTAGTACAGGGAAGTAAGGGTACATAGCATTATAGCTCTGAAGTATCAGAAGAGAAACGTAGGAAGCTAGAAGTTTCTGGAGCATGCATTTCTTTGGATCTGAAGTTAGATGGTCTGCAAGGGGGCTATCTCTGCTGACAGCTCAGGCCAGTGTAGACCCACTTTTACCATGCAAATACAGTCATGCAAAGACCCTTCCTTAGCCCAAAGTGCAGGGCTGACAGGTGAGGGGACACCGAGCCTCCCCAGGTGCAGTGTATCAGCACT
Organism: Acanthiza pusilla; assembly: GCA_036630365.1. Classification (NCBI taxonomy): domain Eukaryota; kingdom Metazoa; phylum Chordata; class Aves; order Passeriformes; family Acanthizidae; genus Acanthiza; species Acanthiza pusilla. The sequence continues at coordinate 27,648,040 of JAXCHO010000036.1, forward strand.
GGATAAGTGCCTGTCATGGGCTTCTCTGGGAATGGCGCATGGATAAGGCCAACTTCTGCAGTACCCTCCACTGTCAGTGTCCTGCTTGTAACTCTCCCAAGGCCAGTTTGGACCATTTGGGTGAGTGTGAGATGCTCAAAGGGTAATCTTTCCTTCCTCTTTAGTCAGATGCTCTGTCAAGGGAGGGAAAAGGCAAACTAACGTGGAGAACAAGTTAAGGAGAGGTGTCACCCACCAGAGACTAGGACACCTGTAGAGGAAGAGGAATGCTGGTGGGATAAGGACAAAGTTTCTTTAACAGCTATTACGTTGAAGGGAAGATGAGGTAGTGCTTCAAGGAGGAACATCATGGATGCAAGCCCAGGTAATCAACATCAGGATCACAGTCTTGAGGGGTTCTGGACCTTGCACTCCCTTGAAGAGTAAAGTCAAAGATCAGCCTGGCAAGCGAACAGCATCCTACAAGCACTAAATGCTACCTCAGCATGACCAGCCCCTGAGGTTTAATCAGTGTCACGCAGCAGTCCTCTCAGAGTATCAAGGGATTACTTTAAAAGCCACAAGGTATTTTCCAAGGGGGTTATGACATTTATTATACACTCTGTCTCTCTGTCCATTAGGCTGATCCACAGGTGGTAAAAGAGAGAAGTGAATCTAAAAGTAGTACTTGGTTCACAGGCTGCACAGAAATGCAGCTCTGCCTATGCTCCCTTTGGAGCTAGCAGTCCTCTCCCAGTGCTCTCCCGTAGTGCTCAACACCTCCCTGGAAGCAGCAGTGCCGCTCTGCTTAAGGATATGAACTATGCCTTACTACATTATGGAGACCCCTTTCACTGTGAGCACCCTCCAAGGTCAGAGCAGCCTTGCAGAAGCTCCCATGTGCTTTCAGCCTGTCTCTGATGGCCCTCTCCATGCCCAGCCAGAAACACACAGGTAGACCACAGCCCATCCTCTCATCACCTCCTCGCTGCTGAGCTCTGTCTGTGTGTGTGCATGCAGATCTTACTGTCCTCACAGGCTACTGACACCAGCTTTCCCAGCACCCCTTTTACCTCACCCATTCCAAGGTACGAAGCATTTCCCTCTAATTCTGCGCTATAAGACAGCATGAGGAATGGTGTTGACTGAGCAAAACTTTTCCTTTTATGGAAGTCCTTAGACTTGGGGGAATATTCCTGTGAATCTTTCCTTCTCTGAGTATGCAAACCTGTGAACACAGGAGTATATATATGGGGACACACATTGTTTCCTGCTACAGGAAAGGAGGGGCAATGCAGGGTGGGGGTGCTGAGTGTGAGGGGACAGAGGTGACAGCTACACCTCCCCAGACAACAGCCACTTTGCAGTAAATCCTCTCCTGTCTTCCCACAGGCATCCCACATCCGCAGCGGGAGGTACACCAGGGCGAAGAGCCACGTGGTGAGGAAGAGACACTTCTATCCCGAATGGCAAGCTGATGTTTCCAACAATGCTGTGTTGTTGGGATGCTGCAGTCTCCAATGGGGAAAGCAGAGTTTAACCATGAATAGCAATGCCACGTGCTCCCAGGGCAATTTTTACAGGTCATTAAATGCAAATAAGAAAAAAACAACAGTGAAGTTAAAGGCAGCCCATAGCCTCGCCACAGCTATGAATGCAGTAGGTTTAGGAATTGGCTTGCTTCCAGAGATACTAAAGGTTTGGAAAAATTAACTGCAGTATGTTGATGTGAAGATTTATGAGAGGATCAAGGAGATATGAAAATGAAAGAGTCAACAATATCAGAGCATGACATGAGATAGTGAAGTATTTTATTTCCATTGCTTTCAATATTATCTCTTGGTTAGCAGGAAATAATCCGAGCAGGGAGACTGCATAGCAGAGGTACAGAAAATAGATGTGATCATTTTCCACAGACGCAATGAGCACCACTCTAGATATTTTATAACTTGCTAGTGTTTTATGTCATTTCTTCAGACATCTGCGCATTAGAGTGACTGAGAACTGCAAATGATGTATAGTTAAGATATCCCACTATAATTAAGCTGAAATAATGCTGGATTATTCTAGCATAATTATAGGGGGCTATTTTAACTATTAGCTCATTAAAAAGCTATGATGCAAATCTCATTCTGAAAGAGATGAAAAAATGAGGATATATGAACAAAATGTCAGTGGTCCTCTGCTGAGACCAGATGGAGAGGTATAACTATATTCAATTTATCAGTCAATATATTTAATTATAGCCAGGCTTGGATGGAGCCTACAATGGCCTTTTATTATATTTAGTGTTTGCAGATGGATGTGGTGATTCAGAAATGCTTCGGAAGGGAATGTGGTACCTATGCAAAAGGGTAGACTTCAGCTGAATTTGGTCTGGGTTTCAGATGAAGTCCTGTCACATGCTCCTCTCCAGATGAGAGCTGGCCTTTTTCCCACCTTGCCCTTCAGGTGTGGCACACAGGGTCACAGAATCGCGTGTGCAGGGCGGTGCAGTGGTGTTTGAGCCCCGTGACGAGGCTGGCCCCAAGAAGCGTGCAGGCGGTCGCAGCCGCCACAATCCCCATCAGAGCACTGAGCACTCGCCTGTGTCTAATCTGCTTGGGGTCAGCGTTGGTCAAGTGTTATGGAGCAGCAATGTTTGGGTAACAAAAGGGAGGCAGTATGCTTGGCTGGTCGGGTTTCTGACAAAGGGCATCCTGGAAAGGGAGCTGGCTGCCCTCGTGTGCTCTCTTCCAGCTGACAGAGACTTCCTCTCTCCCCTGAAGGACCCCAAGGGGGCCAAGACACCCCAAGCAGGTATTGCTCTGCCCCCTGCACTTCTTTGAACCCCAGCTTGGCTGTGGTAACCAGTGAAAAACTGTCCTGGGACAAAACCCTGATCCTGCTGCTCTTGTAAAAACAAGGGTCTCTCTTACCTGGCCCTGCATATAGGGTGGGATACAGCTGGGACACCATTAAACCAAACATTGAAACTCCATGTTTTAGACTTGCTGAGACCTCCAAGATCCTTCCCTCCAGAGAAGGGGATCTATGTATGTTAGGATCAATCCCTGACCTGTCATTAGGGCATCACTTTCCGAGGGTCAGGTTTTCCCTCCCAGTTCAGCCACTGACACTGCCTTGCTCAGTGATTTGTTTTGCAAATACGGTTGGGTGTGCCTGCTTTGCCCAAAGGGGCATCTCATCTCTGGCATCCGACAGCAAGTGTCAGGGTGAAATAATAGACCGGAGGCTAAATAAGAAAAATGACTTCTTGCCCTCAAGCATTATGGCAACAAATGGTGAAGAACATGCCCTCAGGGAACAGTGAAATGAATGAGATGAATGCCTAATGTCCAATAACTACATGTCAAATCAAAGACCAGACTCTTAAAGCACGAAGTTGGCAGAGTCTGGTGAATGCAAGAAGTAGAGAGTCAGCAGGGAAATTTATTGTTGCGCAGGATGGCACAGTATGTAAATCTTGCTGGAGAGCTACTTGTGCTTGTCGTTGGCTTTTGAAGAGGTAGATAAAGAGTGTAAGACTCTGTTTTATAGCAAAATAATGAAGGAGAAAAACCAACAAAAAAAATTAAACAAGGCAGGAATGGCAGGCAAAACTGAGGTCCCACCCAAGTCTCTTTGTGGTCTAGGACACAGCTGTATGTTGTCATTCCTTTTTCTCCTCTCAGCTTGCCCAATAGCCAACTGTTCATCTCAGGAACAGCAGTGCAAGGCAATGTGAACAGGGAGACCCAGTAAGAGGTCGGGGACATAGCACAGACTATTTTTATGCTTGACTGAAGGACTCATGGCTACTCATGATTGGGAAAAGGTGTTCTGGATTTTCACCCAAGAAGGTATCTTTCTTTGTTTGAATTTGACTAAAGGCTGGCTGAAAACTAAGAATGTGACCACGAGCCCAAGCGACTTGGCAGAAAGCATTCACGTGTGCATGTTGGAGATGAGCAACTGCACAGGGTGCACATGAAGTGCCCCACGGGTTTGGGTTAAACTGGGCAGTGCAATGGTGCACCCTGAGCCTGCAGAGCAAGGGATGCTGTGACATGAGTGAGCAAGTGATGTGGTTACCTGCACCAAGGTCTGCAAAGAGCTTCAGAAGATGTTGCTGCCTCAGCCCCCGGAGCACAGCTCTGTGCTGCCCGTGTCCTTGTCGCTGGGAAGATATTTCATGGGAAAGTGGATTTGGGGACCTGGAAGCATTGCCAGTGGTGAGATCCTCACCCAGCGCCTCGGGAGCCACTGGGTGGCGTATGAACGCTGGCATACGTAAAGGATCCACGGAACAAAAACACAAGGCAGAAACATGCAGAGATAATTACGTGGGCTCTCTTTGGACCGGGGCGAGAGCAAGTGAAACCAACCTGGCGTACATTAGGAAAGTGGTTACACGTCCTGCTTCCTTTAACACATGAAAGTCCAGATGATCAAGTATCAAAGAGTAAAGTTCAGAGGCTGTAAAAGCAATCAGCTAATGAAAAATCACAGCACAGCTTCGCCTTTGCCGTGCAGGGAATGAACAGGGACCACAGGGGTAACTGCAATTGCAAAGCCCTTCGGCAAACAGCCACCTTATCAGCCCTGGTGCTTACATACCTGCTGGTAAGGGTCAGCTGTTTGTGCCTCACTCAGCTGGGCACCAGCGATGCCACGGCCGCAGCTATTTCAGCCGTGCAGTGCCCCCAGGAGCCGATGTGGCAGGAGCCCCGCGGGTCCCCAGGCACAGCCTGCTCAGCTCCTGCTCCGTGTTTTCATTTCCTATAGGAGCAGCCGCTCCCAGGACATTGCCTCTGCTCTCGGAGGCTGAGGACAGCTGGCTCGCCAGCAGCTGCCTTTGCAAGCCGGCTACAGCCAGGAGAGTTTTCAGCAGGAGTCAGCAGCTAGTAATACTTCAACACAGCACCCCACCCTCCGGGCTTCTCACGTTTTTCTCCCCCATCTGGTTTGTCCCTGCCTGATCTATAACCCTCGCTGCATTTCATGGGCTCCTTTCCCTCTGCTTGTTTAATGTGATTAAGAAAATATTCATAATGTTTCTATGCCAGTTTTGCTGATTGCCTGTAATTCCCTCTGCAGAAAAGCGAGCTCTCCCAGCCTCACGCAGCTGGACCTGTGAATATTGCAACAGAGAGATGCTCGGAGGAGTTACTTGATCCCAGCAGGGTAAGGCCACTGAGTGACAGAGAATAGGAGACACTCCCAGCTGTGGTGAGAGTCTTGAGACACATTTTATCTTTTTCTACCAAGTGTCAATATGAATGAACAAGAAGCCCGCTTTGAGGGACTTCCTTTTATATGATGTTGGGGCTGGAACAGGAAAGTGGGGAGAACAGCACTAATATAAATTATACTGTTTTCAACTAATTCAGATAAACATTTGTTCTGAACACAGTGGCGTCACTGTGAATGCTCTTCAGCATCTCTGAGAACCCCATGTTATAAACATGAGGCACCAACAGACTTTCATGCTGTTCAGGCATCACACAAGCAGCAAAAGGTGGGAAAGTGGAATTATCAGCCAGATTGGGGCTATGTTTCTTTGCCACGCTGTTGTCCACCTTCCCTCCTTTGTGTAAGGCAGGATCATGAGGTATATCTGCTCTCAGCTGCCACTGGTTCATTACTGCTGGCCACCACCAAGTCATGGGCAGGCAGTGGCTGTCCCCTGGCTGCAGGTGTCACGGGGGCAAGAAGGGGACTTTGGTGTGCAGGGGAAAGGAGAAGTGGTTAAGCTGAGCGGTGTGATGATAGCCTTGAAGCATACTGACTCCCCTGTACTAGTTAAGGGAATAGTTTTTTTACCAGCCTGGAGAAAAGGAGGAAATTGGAGGTGAACAGTCCTGTGCAGTTTGTCCATTCCCCAGCAAACCATGGCTAGGGTGTCCTGCCCAGCTGTGGGAAGTTCAGGTCCCATGTCCATCACTCAGTGTCCCTCTGTGAGAGGGAGATCATTCCCCCAAGGGCTGAAGTCCTTACTGCCTGTGACTGGTTTGTCCAACGTAAAGGGAAGGTGCTTTGTGACCTTTGTGAGTCTTGATAGAGCAGTAGGTTGGTGCTGTGGCTGCTCTTCTTGCCTGGGAAGAGATCAGGTTATTGGGAGATAGCTGTCCTTACACAGCAATGGACAAACCTGCAAGCCCTGATGGAAAAACAGCACTCCTGCTGTGCAGAGAAAATCCCTCATCCCTGGGAAAAGGGCTGGGAGTGCATCTGCACTGATTTTGCCTTCCTTCAGAGGCACAAAGGTACTGTCTTCCCTGTCCTGCAGATGGGAAGCTGAGGCAGAGAACAAAACTTAATTGATTTTCATCCATGGTGGAGGAAGTCCTTGGTGGAAAGGAGGCAGGGACCTGCATCTGAGGTTAATGCCCTCAGTATCTCCTCTTCTCTACAGGCTCTCATGAAGACTCCTGTGGTTTTGGGGAAAGTCACTTGATCTGGATCAGGCTCAGGAAGTCTCATGTTGGATTTTGAGTAATAAATAACAGCAAACTAGGGAAGGAGAAAGCAAAGCCTGGCCCTTGAGTTCCTGAGCAAAGAGGCATTTGCACACATCCTGTGAAGATTTCCTCAGTATTTAACATTGATGTAAACCCTCCCTCTGAACAGCACCCAAAATGCCAGCTGGCTCCAGCAGACTGCAGGAGGCACACAAGTGAAGTCTAATGAAAGCCCAGGCACAGCATCCCAAAAGTGACAGTCACCCCAGTCTCATGCAGGGTGGTGAGCTGCTGTTTCCTCCCAGGTTAGCAGAGGGCAGTGAGATTTTGGGGGTTTTCTCTGGCGCTGAGGTGTCAGTGTTAAGCTAAGCATCCCCTCCCATTGACTGCAGCCTGCCTCTGGTTGCAGGGTTGATAATGCTGTATGGATCTTGAGTCAGACAGAGAAGAAAAGATCATTACTTCTTCTTTTTTTTTTGTTCTCTATTCCTTTCAGGATAATGGAGTTCTCCCCTCTCCAGTTTTGTAATTCCCACAAGATCTTGCAGTCCAGAATACTCTGTCCTTAAAGACAAAATATAAAAATAAGTAGAAATGATAAGTGAGACAATATTACAGTTAATCAGCAGGACTGCCTGCCTGGCCTGCTCTGCACTGCCCAAGAAAATGCTGATAAAACTAGGTAGACATGTGACTTGATCCTGGTGCCTGAATACATTAGTCAATTTTAATCTTTTTATTTTGCAATAATTAAGGCATCAACCATGCCCTTTCTGTCTGAGGGAAAGTTTATAATGCTTGGAAGCACCTGGGTATGAAAAATATTTTTTATTGCTGTCTTTTCAGATTATGCTTTGACAGAACATTGTCCATTAGGGCCCCAGTGCTCCCAGAGGATGCATTCCCACCCAGCACCAGCCCAGGGCTCCTGGCACCTCACAGCTGAGTTTATGGGAGAGCAGGGCTGGCCTGGCTATAGTGCTCACACAAAATTGGATCCTCTCTTCCTTTGCACCGAGAGCACATGGCCTAGCTTTTCCTGGGCATTTGAATGCCTCTTCACTCCCATTTAGGGGGGAATGCAAGCATGGTGAATGGCCTGAGAATTAGATGCTCTCCAAAGGTCTTAGGGGTCAAAAATGGCCATCATTTTAGGTGAACAAGTGGGAAATCTGAGTGGCTTTGCATGCCCCCTTGGTGGCTCTGAGCTGGGCAGCATCCCAGTTTACCTGCATTTCTCCACTGCCATAGGGCACCAGCCCTCCACCTTTGAAGTCTGAGATCTACAGCTCTGGGAGGGTAAGAGGAGATGACAGTGACACCAGGATTGCTATTTGTGTGTATCATGAAACATGCAGCACAGCCTCCTGTTCAAATAGCAAACTTTTGCCAAAGGACAAATGCCTCCTACAAGGCTCGGGGTGCCCTCGGCTTGCACCTGAGAGACTCACAGCCCAGGGCACTTGGCACCTCGGGAGGTGCTGAGGGGTGGGTAGGATGACACCAGGAAAACCAGGCTGGGGCAACAGAGCAGAGCTGGTCCGTGCTGGAGGGTGCTGTCAGTGCTGCCTGCTGGAAGTGTGCTATCGCACCTGTTTCACAAGGTCTGGCTGAAATCGATGCTATTAATCTCATGGGCTCTAAATGCACCCACACAATGAGAAAGTAGTGTCTCACTGATCAAAGTCAGCTCCATCGCTTTTGCATCCACTTTGCTATTATTCACACCTCACAGCTGGAGCAACGTGTGACACATGGCAGTCCTTCATTTTTCTTGCTCTGGATTACAAGTATTTTTAATGTTTACCTGCTTGGAGAAATAACACTTTTTACCTAGTGATAAATCTACTTTTTATTTGTTCAGACGGCCAGTTTAGATTACTAATTCAAAGACGATGAATAAATTAACTATATGATAGATCAAAGTAGAGCAATATATTTTGGATGTTTGTTACACCAGGGAGGATGCATAACAGGTCAGTCCATTGAAGATGTATTTATTTTATTTTAACATTTTTAAATTTCAAAACAATAAAATGCTGCTCATGGGTAAACTTCCTAAACAAAGGATATTGCCAATGGGCCTGACAACGTTTCCTTGGTAACATTTCTTAGCTTTTACCCCAGTGATTGATATCCAGGGATAGCCATTTGCTTTCTGCAGAGGAGCAGGAGAATATGGCTCAGTGATTCTCTTCCTGGCTCCTGAAAGCAGAGACAGGAGAAACAATCCACTATAGCTGATGTGGCTTCACTCCTTATTTAAAAAAAAAAAAAAAAAAAAAAAAAAAAAGGGAAAAGAAAAACAAAAAAACCCTCAACAATAATGACTTAGGAAATAAAAAAAGGAGACAAATTGCCCTTGGAACCTGATCCAAAAATCTCACTGTACTTGATAGAAAACCTCTGACTTCACAGGGCTTCAGACTAGATCCCTGAAGTGTGATTAAGACCGACCTTAATCTGAATACATTTCTCTGCTGTGGTCTTTATTTTCTTTGATTAAAACCTTTTTTTGCAAAGTTTCCTTTTTCTGTTTGTCTTGCCAGCCCCACCATTTGTGAGGAGACCTCAATACCACCTACCTTGAGAAACAGGCAGCCATGGGAGGTGGGGTCCTGTTTTGATTTTACGTTAAGATATTCCCAAATTTATTTTGGCTCCATTTGCTTCTCCTTGGCCATGCCCCCAACACAATTCCATTTACAGGGGGCTTGAAGTTGTCACTATGGCTCTGCACTGTTTGTCATGCCCTCCCCAGCTTTCTCTTCCTTGCTAAGCATTTTTCCCCATCTTTCTCTATTTTAGGGTTTGAAATGAAGGTAGTTGCAGTTCTGTCCCTTAAAAGAGGGGCTGCCAGTTTGAGCAGGGCAGCAGCAATATGCTTCTTCAACAGGGTTGTGGGAAGAAATGGCATATGGCTGTCTGGACACCTCCGAAATCATTGCAGCCTGGCAGATTAATGTGAGAATACATTTGGGTTTTGGATGGCTGGATACCTGAGAGGTTCATCCTTCCTTTCTTTCTTGCAATTTATCACGTGTGCTTCTATACCCCAATTTTAGCTCATTCCAGTCTTCCCCCAGCCAAATGCCCCTTTTCACTCAAGGCTCCTAAACCTTTCACAGTACCTACAGTCCTTCTCCATCTTCGCCTCTGCTCTAGGACCCCTCACTCCTTTCTGGCCCTCCAAATGCCACCATCGACCGCGAGGCCCTTGGCTGACAGCAGGAGAGAAGCAGAGGCTGGTGTGGCCAGCTAATGGCCTTTTCCCTCAGCCCAGACAGCAGCACTCGCAGAGGATGTGGCCCCTTGCTGCTCCCACGGCTGCTGCGGTCGGAGGCTGAGGAAAGGACTGATGGACACGTGAAGGACAAGCAGTGGGATGACAGCATGCCTCACTTCTGTCAGGGAAGGGGCTAAATCGATGAACACACAACAAATCAATGCCGTTGGGTTTTTTTTTTTTTTTTGGTAATGTGATCTTTTCCATTAGGATGCTCACCAATGTTCCATTAATAGCTCATTCAACTGCCAGTGCTGGGTGGTACCCAAGGCCTGAGGAAATGCAAAATTAAAAAAAAATGGATAGCAATTGATCCAGAAAATCGTATAATCATATGATACAAGTGGTAAATTTTATTTTTGTAAGCTGAGTACCTTATTTCCTGAAGTCTGAGATACATTCACACACTATAGAAGCATTATATTACTTATAAAATTATCCAGTCCTTTTTATAATCCAGCATCAGTACAGCCTGTCCCAAATAACTCTTTTTAAGATGCACTCTGCAGGCATATTGTGTACCTAATTATTTCTCTTTGTTTTTCACCACTATTTGTTTCATCCAGCGTCTCCCTCTTTCCAGTGACAAATTGTCTGTACTTGGAGACATAAATAAAGCCTATTAATCCTTTAAGGACACCCTCCATGTCCCAGCTTCAGCACCCTTGTTGCTGTTTCTCTTTCCTGAATAACATACATTTCAGTGGATGGCTTTTGAGGGCTCAGGGTACAAGACTGTGCCTGTGGGGGAAGGAAGGGGGAGTCTGTGCATCCCTTTCTTCCCTTGTGTGGGAGAGAGGCAGACGAGGAGCTCCACACTGTAGGAGGTAAGGAAGCAACAGGATACCAGGGCTTTGTGCATAAATCCTCACTCCAGGGAGAGGGGCTTCTTTCTCCTCAGATGGAGGATACATTTTTCCTGAGATCTAGGGAAAGAATGACCTGGTGTGCTAAGCCGGGACATGCTGCTGAGCATCCTGCCTGGCACCAGGATGAGAAATCTCACTGGGGTGACAGACAGAAGAGCTTTGGGATCATCTCCTTTCCCTGCTGGGTTCACCAAGCATCCTAGCGGCAGAGGCTGGATCTCCAAAGTGGGGCTTTGTGGTAATCTGGCAACTCCCAACATAGGGAAGCCCAGGGCCCTGGGAAGGGCAAAATAAAAAGAAAAGCAGTGGAAATCACTGTCTCCCCTTCCTGGCCAACCAATCCATCCGTGGCCTGATGTGTGGCCAGCAGGTTTTAGGAGACTCATGGGTCTCTGTTCTACAGGTCAAGCCTCTGCCTACCTACCTTCATCCTCTCTGAAACCCACCCATGGTCTGCACCCTCCACAGGACTCAGTCCCTGGTGGCATTGTCATCTCCTGTGGCCAATTCTCTCCCATGTGCCTACCTCACCTCTCTCTTCAACTGCAGTGACCAGAAGAAAGCTGGGCAGCCTTCTGCTCTGCCACCCAGTGCCTCTTTCATCATAAGAGCATAACATACACACAGTCAAGTGCAGACAAATGTATTGCAAAAGCTACATCACCTGCTGCAAATAGTGTCCATCCACTTACAGCACCAAAATGAAACTTTGCCCATGTGCCACAGAAAAGTAGGAGGTTGCAAAAATGCTGCAGATTCAGGCAAACATCCTTGCATCATTTGGTCCATGCTTCACAGCTTTACCTGCTCTCACACAGATGGAAGGCATCTAGAAAAATTAGCCTCTAGGAGCAAAATACCATCTTCTGAGAAGATGTTGAATATAATTGGCTTGCTCCAAGCCCAACTAGAGCTGACATGGCTTTGCCCCAGGGGCTTATAAATTACAGCTACCACCAGTTTTTATGGGAATGGGCAGCCATTCTCCTGAGAAAGCAACCCAGTATTCAGTGACCTGGTCCCAAATGCTGCACAGCAGAGAAGAACTACCTTGAGAAAAGGCAATATCCCAGGAAGGAGACTCCTCATTGCATTTGGACTATTTCTGAGGGCTTTGCTGACCTGGAAGGTGGGGCCAGGACTTTCTAACATAAGCAGAAGGTCAGACTGATTTCTAAGAGAGAGGAAACCAAGTAAGGCAGCCCCTATTCATATCTGGGAAAAAGGATATGTGCTCTCAGTCTCGTGTATACAGCCTGAATTAGTGAAGTGGTTATTCTGTAAATCATCCCCTTCCTTACAGCTCTGTTTTCCTCCAAACAATGGAAAGGAGAAACTGGAAACATGCTGATATGATAAGCAGGGGGGTGGAGGACAGGCAAGGTCAGAGGTACTCTTATTACTGTCGTCCTGGATGTAGACATACATTCCTCACTTCTCTAAAAGCCAAGGAAGGGCTCAGTTTAAAGAACTGTCTTAGCTGTGTCAGACCCTTGTCCTTTCTACCTGGATGCATGTGGCATGTAACTAAGGAAACTAAACACACTGCAGATGCCTTGGTTTGAAATGTCTCTGCTGAGAACTGGTTTAAACACAGGACTTCCATTCTGCAAGAAATCCTGACATTTGCAAAAGTTTGGTTTGACAGAAAAAATGAGTCATTTTTCCCCTGAAAAGGAAAATCTGTGGGGAGGGAAGAAAAGGGAAAAAGAATTGCTTGGAAAAATCAAACCATTCCTACTTTTTTTTATTTTTCCCCCCATTGCAGAACAGAGGAACAGCTGCCTCTGTCTCCTGAGAATCCCTCCGGCCATGAGCTGAGCAGATTCAAATCCCGGCGAGCTTCTGCCTGCGCCAGAGCTCCCGTGGCTTTGGGTTTCCCATGGCAGGGCTCAGCCAGCTGGGGCTGGGAGAGGCTGTCCTCACAGCAGCGTCACCTGGAGCTCAGAGGGAACCAACCCTGCCACAGCCAACCTGCTTCTGCCACCTGATTTCAGTCCTATGTCCCTCTCGGGTTTGGGGCGAAAGTTTGTTTGCAGAAAAATTCCTTACTAACCTTTCTTGACATGTTGCGTGTTACACAGTCATTCCCATGGCTGCTACTTTAAAGAAAAACAGTATTATTTATCTGAAGGGAGGAAATAAACCCCATCATTGCAAGCTGTCACATGGTTGTGTCAGAGCCCTGAGCCTCAATCCTCATCTGTTGAAAAGGGCCGTGGTGATGGCACTCTTGTACGCTGAAAGGAATTGTACCAAAATGCTGGAAAAAACAACCTGTTAAGATGACTGGCTCACTGCTCTGCCCAAAATGGCAACATTTGAACACACAATACGCTCAAAGATGATTAAGCCAGGGAAGTGTAATGATATGTGAAACCAATTTTTATTAATACCAGACTGAAACGCAGTCTTGTACAAGGAAGAGAAATCTCCATGCTGCTAGTAATGGGGATCAGAGCCTTAATGATCATTACATTACTAAAACTGTACACTAATACCACAGCAGGTCATGGGGCTAAGAGCATATGCTTCTTTCTTTGTATTACATGCTTTTATGTCTTCATTTACTCCACCAATTCTCTCATTATTTCCTCCTCATCTGCTATTCACAGGCGTAATTTCTTTGGCTGACATTCCCCTCCTCTCTCACTAAGAAACAATCGATATTACATCATCTGCCTCGCCGCAATGCCTCATACGCCACAAGATACATTGGAGCAGGTTCCTCTGGGACTTGTTTTCCAGCCCTGCTCCATCTGAATCAGTAAGGAAAGGAAGATGCTGTGCAAAGCCCCGAGGTACGGCTGGAGCAGAGCTCAGGCAGCACGGTGGCTGCCACTTCAACCTCGCTGCCTGCCTGCGAGAAATCCATATGCTGCCATTTGCTCTTGTAGCCTGCCTTAATAAGCCATTAATGAGCAAAACAATGCAACAAATTAATTGAGTCCACCCGTGAATTAAAAAGGTTGATGATGCTGCTGAAGATTTGCCCCAAGGTAACAAAGCGGAATCTTTATTTATTTGTCCCCCGGAAAAAAAAAATCTGATGAACGTGTATTAGTCCTCAGTAAAAGAGCAGCAAACCCTGTCCATCTCCACTCAGAAAATATGTATCATTGGAGTGGCATGACTGTTCTCACAGCTCAGTCCTCTTGGCTGTGTCACCATAAATTGCTGGGTGATTAAAGCCAGCTCATTTCTTACACTGCTGTTTGGCTTTGAGGTGTTGTCTTCTCTGCTCTTTCATGCACTGCTGTCTTGTAACAGGGTCATATGAAACAGGGACCTTGTATAATTTCAAAACATATTGTCAGCTGGTTCAGGAGGGAGAACTCTGCAGTTTTTTTCCTTTTGTATTTTTTTTCTTTTCATTTTATATCCTGATTCAATACTGCCTGTCTTCCCTTGCTCCATCTAGCTAGCATTTCCTACTCCTGGGCTGTCTGCGAAGGAAAGCTATCTAACTCTGAAATTTAATAAAAGCCTCTTAAGTGATTTGGGAGTGCGTAGGAGAAAGAGAGATCTTTAAAAGCAAACATTACTTCTAGGATGTACATGTAGCTTAATAGGATTTTCTCCTTTGAAAAGAATATGAGCTCTTAATAAGAATCTTCTGTGAATCTGATTTCTTAATAAAACAATCTGAGATTAAGGAAGAATGGGAAGATTTTATTTATTTAGGTATACATCTAAACATGCTTTGGGTGTTTTCAGTGAAAGCAATGTCAAAAGATACCTCACATCTTAACAACTGGAATTGTAATTGTAAGTTTTCAGAAACTTATTTCTGAATAGCATTTCCTCATCCTGTCTGCTGTTTTGTCTGTAATTTGCTTTTGTCTTTACCCAGTCTCTCCAAATTTATTTCATCCTCTCCCATTTATTTTCTTTTTTTTTTTTTTTAAAATTCTCTAAGGCTAGGCTGCTTCTTTCTGCAGGATGACTGAGAGGAGTGTGAAAATGAGTCGCACAAGTCTTACTCACGGTTTCCTCTGTGTTTGCCCTGCATTACTGGGACAGACCAAAGCTGTACAGATGAAAAGAAGCCCACAAGCTGCTCTGAGTAAGCTCCTGTTTAGGATCCTTTAGTGCCATACATTTTTTTTTCCTAAAACAGGATGCTCTAAACCAGCAGCCCCTGTAAAAGATAAGCAATGTAATTATAGCAACGAGATAAAAGCAGAAATGGCTCTCAGACAAAACCTCTGACGATTAGATCAGAAGTGATGTGAAAGGACACCCACTGAGGAAAAAGGAACTCGGCATTGATAACATGAGGCACTACCACACAGACCTCGGAATATCATTTCCTATTTTTTTAAAAAAAATAAAAAACCCAGAAGCTCATATCTAAAGGACTCATGGCTCTGTATGACAGGTGTTTCTTCCCCTTTTTAGGTTCTCCTTGAATCCAGGCCTGATCATTTTCTGATATCATGTAGATGAATTGTAAGTGAATAGTGAAAAATGCCATATTTTAAAATACAATTACTGCAGCATGTCAAAATCAGAAAGAATGGCAAGGAACATTAGAAGGGTCTTGACACAGCAAGATAACTGGGCAACATTATGGCAAACGAAATGGAGTGTAAAATCTCCAGGAGGCAATGCAGAATGGAAGAAATAATTGACTGCAGTCACTCTGAGGAAAGAATATATTGGAATCATCAAGGGAAGTGAAATGAAAGTGGCTGGTGAGTGCTGGTCCAAAAAGTGGTTGGAGAGTTGCTAAATGGTAAATGGAAAGTGTTACTGGATGATGCTGACACAATGATGTAAATAAATGGTATGATTGACCTTTAGATGTCCACATATATGTGGTCTTTGCAAATAATGTTGCAGGAAACAGAAGAGAGTTCAACAAGGCTGAAGGAAATGAAGAGGCATGGACAGGTTTCCAAAGAGAGTGAAAACATCAAAATCACTGGTCCCAGAGTGAATATAAAAATGAGAGAAAAGACAGAAGAGCCATAGGAGAGTTCTTATTTATTTGTCCTCAAGCCTGAATTCAGTAAGAGTGAGCACCTGAAGAAGTTAAAACTAAGTTGAAACATGCCCCAACCCATCATACAGCTCATCTTGAGAAACATCTGCCTTGTGAGTACCCCAGAGCTTCCTTGCTGAGAGCCATGCGGTCCCCGTGCCAATGCCAGTGCCGAAGCTGTTGTGCAGGGGTTTAGAGTTGCTGTCTCACCTGTGTGACAGCGACCATCCCAATCCTGCATCGCTGCAGGCCAGGGCACCGCGTTTGTCCTGCTGCAGTCCGGAATGCAGCGCTGCAGCTCTCCTGGAGGAGCCACACCCGGGGCAGCCCTTGCCTGCACGAGCTCAGCACGCTGCTGGTTTGAGCCTGGATGTGCAGGCACACGGGGCCACAAACCCTTTGGCTCCTAGAGCCTGGAGGAGAGTCAGACTATGAGTGCTGTGGGTTCTGTACTCTGGTACATCCCCTGGTCTGGGTCCTGGGTCTGCAATGCCTCTGAGGTGGCTTAGGTGCAAGTGACAACACTGAAGTCACATTGAGTGGCAGCCAGCAAGTCTTGGCACTCAATGAGTGCAGCAAAGCTGGTTACCTCTCCAAAAACTACCAGCAGTATCACACGGCTATTGAATTTTGTACCTCATTTTTTGATGAGCAGCACAAGCCCGTGGCATAACCTGCCAGCAGGGAGTAGCCAGGCTGTGACCTCCTCAGATCAGAGTGGTGGTAGGAGTGCAGCAAGGTGGAGGCACTCAATTCTCTGGTGTTTGGTGAAGCTCCAGCACCACTTATTTCTTCTTAGCACTGAAATGAGCACCTCCTTTTCTCGGCTGACATTTCAAGATGTGCAACTGCATTATGACATAGGTGTTTACAAATGGAAAGGAAAGGAGAGAAAAGAAAAGAAAAGAAAAGAAAAGAAAAGAAAAGAAAAGAAAAGAAAAGAAAAGAAAAGAAAAGAAAAGAAAAGAAAAGAAAAGAAAAGAAAAGAAAAGAAAAGAAAAGAAAAGAAAAGAAAAGAAAAGAAAAGAAAAGAAAAGAAAAGAAAAGAAAAGAAAAGAAAAGAAAAGAAAAGAAAAGAAAAGAAAAGAAAAGAAAAGAGAAAAGGAAAGGAAAAGGAAAGGAAAGGAAAGAAAAGAAAAGAAAAGAAAAGAAAAGAAAAGAAAAGAAAAGAAAAGAAAAGAAAAGAAAAGAAAAAGAAAAGAAAAGAAAAGAAAAGAAAAGAAAAGAAAAGAAAAGAAAAGAAAAGAAAAAAAGGAAAGGAAAGGAAAGGAAAGGAAAGGAAAGGAAAGGAAAGGAAAGGAAAGGAAAGGAAAGGAAAGGAAAGGAAAGGAAAGGAAAGGAAAGGAAAGGAAAGGAAAGGAAAGGAAAGGAAAGGAAAGGAAAGGAAAGGAAAGGAAAGGAAAGGAAAGGAAAGGAAAGGAAAGGAAAGGAAAGGAAAGGAAAGGAAAGGAAAGGAAAGGAAAGGAAAGGAAAGGAAAGGAAAGGAAAGGAAAGGAAAGGAAAGGAAAAGAGGAAAGGAAAAGAGGAAAGGAAAAGGAAAGAGAAGAGAGAAGGGGAAGTAAGGGAAGAAAAAGGGAGAGGAGAGGAGAGGAGAGGAGAGGAGAGGAGAGGAGAGGAGAGGAGAGGAGAGGAGAGGAGAGGAGAGGAGAGGAGAGGAGAGGAGAGGAGAGGAGAGGAGAGGAGAGGAGAGGAGAGGAGAGGAGAGGAGAGGAGAGGAGAGGAGAGGAGAGGAGAGGAGAGGAGAGGAGAGGAGAGGAGAGGAGAGGAGAGGAGAGGAGAGGAGAGGAGAGGAGAGGAGAGGAGAGGAGAGGAGAGGAGAGGAGAGGAGAGGAGAGGAGAGGAGAGGAGAGGAGAGGAGAGGAGAGGAGAGGAGAGGGAGGGAGGAGAGGAGAGGAAGCTAAGATCCTGGACTCCACCGTAAAAAAAAAGAAATGGATCAAGGGGATGCTTCAGTGTCAGCACAGGACTTAGGAGAAGGAAGTTGTGTTCCCAAATTTCCAGCAATATCTAAGACACATGCCAGTTCCTACTAGGATTTGCTTGAAAACCACAAACTGCATTTCAGGGTGTGATCCTGAGCCACTCAGGCCCATGCCACCAAGCCGGATATTCTATTTTGCACTGGCCCCAGTCTTTCAGTCTCCCAGTCACACAGTTTTCAAAGCAATGGTGCCAGGATAATCTATGTTAGGTTCCACTCTCCCTTTTCAAGTTCAATAGAGGACAGAGCCACTCTTGTCCCCAAAGGCTGTCCCAGCAGACCTGGAGCACAGTCTGCTCTGTTGAAATTTGGGATGGACTAACACTTGTAGTGTGGCCCATGCTGGATGCTGCCTGCTGTAGCTGCACTCAGATTTCCTCAAAGCAGCCTAACCTTCAGCAGTGTGATCCAAGCAGCACACACGGCACCAGCAGGGGAACAATGCAGAGTGTGCTCCACCATGGCAGCCACTGCCACCGAGGGCACCATCCCTGCTCCTGGGCACCCACCGCAGCACAGAGGGGCTGCTGGAGCTCTCAGAGCTGCATCACTGCACAGGGCGCCACAGAGAGAAACACGGTGAGGTGTCAGCTGTTGAAGCCCAGCTCCTGTCTGAGGAGCAAGGCCAGGGAGAGGTACCACGCCGATGGGCAGCGTGCAAAGGCCAGGTGTTACACCAGACACATGTTCCAAGGCAGGCACCATGCTGGGGCAAGGTGATGCAGTGCAAGGAAGGAGGAGGACAAAATCTATGCCACCTGGTGCTTAGCAGATCTGCCATCATGTGGTTTTCTAACCACAGTTTGCTATCTGCCTCTCTCTTGATAACTCACCTCCCTGCCTGCCTCCTCCATCACAGATATTCAGCTCCCCAATGCAATTAACTTGCTGGGCTCCATTTCACAGGCTTCAGATGCACTTAAGCCTTAGAGTAGTTGCCTTAATATCAGTGAAAACATTTCCAAAAGTGAGAACTATTCAAGTGAAGAATAGTTTACCTATAATTTTCAGCAATTGCTCACATTTCAACTCTGGACTATGCAGTTTCTTGAGCCAAAAAGATTTAGATGTTTTATATGCGAGATTGTTGCATTCTCCTAAAGCAATGAATGATTCATTCCAGTCGTGACTGAAAAGCTTAGGACTTGCCTACAGTTGGAAATTTACCAAAATAGTTATTCTGGAAGAAGTCTTGGGGTAGCGGCTCTTCTTCTGGAATTAAAATGCCCACACAGTGTTTGATAACACCGCTGTCATTCTGGAAGAGCTGTTCTGCCACATTTGCAAGTGTTGACCCTGGTGCCAGAGGCTGCCAAGCAGGTTATCCTTGCTGTGGGATTTAAGACGAGGAGGTAAGAAAGGGTTCGTTTTGGTGTCTGAGATCTCTTCTGCAAGTGTGTTTCTGAGAGACCCATAAAATTAAATGGGTGGGAACAACATAGCAGATTATTAGCACCAATGTTCTCCACCAAACTGGAGGCGTAGAAGTGCAGTAGAACTTATTTTATGACCTAATTTCTAGTTTAAGTTTTTCATCAGAGATTGCCTGGGACATAAGGACATGTTGCTATATTTTAGTAATATTTCTTCCTAGTTCCATGTTACAGTTGCTAGCAGAGAGAAAAGTTTTTGTTTGGCCCTTGCTACTTCTTAGAGCCCTCATTTCACCACGTTTCCAGCCAAACTGATGCAGTGCAGGGTCAGAACACCAAGAGGCCAATGTGCTGCTTCCCTGGGAATGTGAAATCTGGCAAGTTCCTTACATGCTTTATTTTTTCATAGTGCTACTGAGGGATGGAGTCCAAACCTAGCCAGGCTTGTGCTCCCTGCAGGTGAAAGGTGATCACTTGTGTTGATGTGAATCTAGAGGTCTTCTGTCCAGCTGCACCCTGTGCTACATGATGTTGATCTTCAGGAGCACCAGATTTCTCATGTGAAGCTTCCATGGGGCTAGATGAGGAACACACACATAAAATGTTGCTCCAGGAAAAAATCAGTGCAACAACCCCATACCTGCAGGTACTGCCTCCAGTCCCCTGCCTCCCAGCCACATGTAAGGCTCCTGGTGCTATACCTGCCAAAACAGGAGGCACTAAATTCAGTGGGAAGTAGTTTTAACCAAATTTTGGGGTTTGAGGCATGCGTGTGTGTAACAGCAGTTTGTGCTTTTGTTAATGCCTGAAGATGCAGCTGCCAGGCAGCCTCTGCTCTTAAAAGGGGTCTTGCCCCTGGTATGGATCTTGCCCTGTGGAAGAAAAGCCTCCAGCACAACAAAGAAAGGGAGGCTCAGCATTCCCGGTATTTCTACATTAAAAATAATCAATAACTAATAAAGCAAAATAAAGATTTTCGGTCCTCAAGATACATAAATAAAAGTGCCAGAAGGCACAATTCCTGCCTTTTGCAGCCTCTTGCATTGACTTCTAAAAGCCAACTGCCAACAGCGCCATGGCCAAACTGCCTCCAAGTGACCTCCCTTTCCATTTGGTGGACACACCAGAGCTGACACTGACTGGAGAAGGAATCTGAAAGGAATAAACCACTTTACTACCTGTGACATAGTCTTTAGTGTCTGGTTCTTAAAATATCCCCATGGCCTAATATATGCCATAAAACATAACATAAACAAATATAAACAGCAATGCATAGGCAGGATTTAAGACCACCCACAAACAGTTCATTTTCAGGCATTGTAAACTGGCAGGAACACATTAAAATCTATGCATATTGCTGGAGAAAGTATAACTGGGAAGGGTGCCTAGAACATCTCACATGTTTCTGCCCCAAGACAAATGTATTCTGGGCAAAGATTACCAAAGTAATGAGTAAGGATTACATTCGTGCTTGGAAGAACTGTTATCTATCCTCCAGGGTGGCAACAGGGAAAGGAAATCTCCGTGAAGAAAGGAAGGGGTGCTCTGACATTTTCTGCTCCAAACATACCACGAGAGACATGAAGAGCAGAAAAAGCCTCCAAGCACAGACTCAAGGAATCATAGAATATGCTGAGTTGGAAGGGACCCATGAGGATCATCAAGCCCAACTCCTGGCCTTGCACAGAACACCCCAAGAATCACCCCAGGTTCCTGAGATCATTGTCCAAATGCTTCTTGAACTCTGTCAGGCTTGGTTCTGTGACCACTGCCCATCTCTCTGATTTCTCAAGCTCTCTCTGCAGGGCCTCTCTGCCCTTGAGGAGGTTGATGGCTCCTCCCACTTCAGTGCCAACAGCAAACCTACTTAGTATTTCTTCCAGTCCTGTGTCCAAGCTGTTAATGAAGATGCTGAAGAGAGTTGGGCCAAGGATGGAGCCCCGCAGAACCCCAGCAGTGGCAGGTCACCAGTCTGATGTCACCCCATTCACTATAACCCTTTGTGCCTGTGAGCCAGTTGCTCATCCACTCTTTGAGCTGGTTATCCAGCTGTGTGCTGGATATTTTGTGAGAGACTGTATCAAGAGCTTTGCTGAAATCCAAAAATATTACATCAGCTGGCTTTCCTAGATCAGCTAGGTGGGCTATCCTGTCATAGAAGGAACTTAGGTTTGACAATCTCCACTTTGCTTACAGGGTCCACTCTGCTGACAAGCAGTAGATCAAGGAGGGCATCTTTCCAAGTAATTTTCCTTATGACCTGTTCCATAAAGTTGTCATTCAGGTTTTGTAGCAATCTTCTGGCCCATGTTGTAGCAGCTGGGTGATGCTCCCAGCTACACGTTGAAATGTCCTGTAAGGACAAGGGCAATTGTCTTGGAAGTGTCCTTTAGTTCCTCAAAGAATAATTCATTGATGTTATCATCCTGGCTAGGACGTCTATAGGTTCCCATGATGATATCCGCATCATTTGTTTTTCCCTTGATTCTTACTCAGAGGCTATCAACTGTGCCATTGTCAGCCATGAGCTCTGTACATTCTAACCCTTCTGTTACACACAGTGCCACCCCTCCACCTCTTCTACCCTGCCCATTCCTCCTGAGGAGCCTGTTACAGGGCATTCCAGACACAGGACTCATCCCATCAGGCTCCACTCATACAGCAATGTCAAATCTCAGGGCCTGGGCCAAAGCCTCAGGCTCTTGTTTGCTCCTCATGATGGGTGCATTAGTGCTGTGGTACATCACAGCCAACACCTGGTGAAGCAGTTTGAGGCATCCTATTAGTGCTCCCTTCCTCAAGTTCTGAGGATGGCACACCATGCCACTGCTCATCACAGGCAAGCCTGGTTTTGTCCCTTTCCCTGTTCCAAGCTAGTTTCAAGCTCCATTAACGAGTCCTGTAGGCTCCTGTGCTAGAACTCTCTTTTCCCTCTGAGAAGGGTGGAAGCCTGTGGCTCCAGACTTTACGGGAGCAATTCTTTGGGGCAGAGAGTAGGGCTGGGAGTCCGATCAGCTCCATATTCGTCTGGGCACCCACAGTAGCAGCAGCAGCAGAAGCAGTACTGTTGCAGTACATGCAAGGTTTGCACAAAGCATGCCATGATATTCAATGCCACGGCTGCAGGAGGACTCTGTACATGCAACCTAGAAGCTCAGGTGAAATCCAAATTCTGCCTTTCCCAGAGCCTTCTGGCAGCACTGCAGCCCCATGTGCTGAGCACAATAGGCTGCTTCATAGCAGCTCAAAGTAGCCCTGATGTTCAACAGCCTTTTCTGCAAAGTGTAATTACTTTCTGTCCCCTCTGTCCCATGAGGGCTGATAACACAGCTGCAGCGTTTAAAATACAGAGCAGTGCCTGGCCTGCAAACAGAGAGCCTAATGCAGTTCTGGAGTACTCAGGGAAAACTGTGTTAATTTTAACAAGACATCACAGTTAGATTTGG
This sequence comes from Acanthiza pusilla, assembly GCA_036630365.1. Lineage (NCBI taxonomy): Eukaryota > Metazoa > Chordata > Aves > Passeriformes > Acanthizidae > Acanthiza > Acanthiza pusilla. The sequence goes on from JAXCHO010000036.1 coordinate 27,670,404, forward strand.
TGGTGGGGCCTTTTAATAGCCATACTGCAGAGAACACTTTCAGTCCTGCTCTGCTATAGGGTCCCAGGAGTCACTGCTGCATGTTGCGAGGAAAACATGCCTTCCCAGCAGATGAAGGCTGGGACGGTCTTATTTTCAAGACATATTTTAGCTGATTGGACCTGTCTGTAAGTCAGATACAAGCATGATGAGAGAGAATTTGTGAGAGAAAACGAGATGCAATTCACCTGTAGATTGTAAAAATGGAGATTTAACTTTTATGCAAGTGCTCATTCCAGGAGCTGAGTATTGGAGCTAGTATTTTCCTAATCACCACTATTCTCCGTGTACTCTCCTTCAGAGCATTGCATTCCCTGGAAAACTGATGCTGGCTCATGAATAGGCAATTACTTTTTCCTCCTTGTTGTCCTCCTGCATGAAGGAAGGAAAGGCAGAAGGTGTCCCAAGGATGCCTTTTCACTTCTGCAAAATGGTAGCCTGCAAATGGAAACGATGATTTTTTTGTTTTGTTTTGTTTTTATCCTTCAGGACACTCCAAGTAGAAAACAATTTAAAAATCAGCCTAGTAAAGGCTTGCTTTTAGAGGTTAGGAGAGAGACATATACAGGCTGATGCAAGGGTTTTTAGCAACACTCATCAGGTCTCAGGAGAAGACTATACGATCTGAAGGACATCCCTGGCAGTATGGAGAGAGAGACCAATCATGGTTTACCAGGAGAGTGGGATGGAGAATTAAAAGGTGATGAAGATGCTCTGAAGGGTAGCCCATGACATCAGCATCAAAAGACTGGTCAGAGGACACAGTGAGAGGGCGTATGGTCAGAGTTAATGGAGGGGAATGGCCAGATCCTGGGGACTGCATGGGGGGCCATGTCGTGCTTTCTGGCCCACAGAGGCACAGCACTGGGGGCTCACCCCTCTTTCAAGTGGCAGGAGAGGAGCATAGCGAGCCAGGAGCAAGGTTAAATGGCCACTGACTGTTTCCAACCTGTTGCAAAGCACTTTGCCCTGGGAGATATTATTTACCTCCAATGCATGCTCTTATTTGCATTTTCTGCAGAGCTAACTAGTCAATGTGTGGGAAGAATTTTTTTTTATTTGCAGCTGGTATACCTGGAGGTTTGACTCTAACTTGCTTTGGCAGTCCAATAGCAAAATATTAAAGATTTTATGTTTGTTATGTTAACAAGCTGTGGTGTTTGTTTTAGTTTAAGGCTTACATTTTCTAGAGTTCAGCGTGAAGCTCACTGCACTTTATGAAAAATTTAAAAAAAGCCATCGGCTCTCAGTGCTCTGTTTATGTATTTCTCTTTCAGTCTTTTATTAAAGTGCTATTAGAAAATAGGAAGTTGCATAAAAGAACTTCGATCTCTTTATTGTAAATGTGCTGAATGGGATTGCCAACTCAATGAACCTTTAAAATACATTTATTAACCTGTTTACCTTTCTGAAATTTATGTGTGCTTTATATGCAAGCTTAACTTAATTTCCATATTAAAACTGTTATCTGTAAATACAAAGAGCATAAACTCCTCTTTTAAAAGAGAGAGAGTAACAGATCGAATTGCATGAAATGGTAGCAGATGTTATTTTTCTCAAAGAAATTAATTTAAATAAATTGCACAGAAACCTGCAGAAAGAACTGGGGAACTGAACCTATGCTTCTTCTAGAAAAATATTTGTGGCAGCTGTGTTCTGAAAACATGGTCTATTATAAAATAATTGAAAACTCCAGTTTCTGTAGTAAGGGGCCCATTTTTAAATACAATAGATTTACTGGTGATGTACCCAACAGACTGAAGAACATTTGAAAGCAAAGTAATTTTCCCAATGTTCACAGAGTCCTGTCTGAATCTGAGAGGCCATTTGCTGTCAGATGACTTTGAAGAATTTTTAAATCTATCTTTGACATTGCAAGGGAAAAATATGACTGCCCCAAGCACTCAGCCTTAGCTTTATCAGCAGGTTGAAGACTGCATTTCCATAGCAGAACTTTTCTCATTGAACAACTGATATATCTTTCAATGGCATCTGCACAGATACATCCTGTGGTGGCTTTGCCGAGATGTCACCTCTGCTCAGGTGAATATTCATCAGGCTCCAATTTTTCTATGCTTGTCTGGTCTCAAAGTGCAACGATTGCTTTTTTTTAATGTCCAAAATGTGTTTTCACAATGTTGCGTGCAACCTGGAAGAGTGGCGGCTCTTTGTACAGTCAGCTCTTCCCTTTCCCGTCCCATGGCTGCCAAGAATCTCAAATACAACTTCACCTCTAGTGCAACAAGAAATAGAAAAAGCTGCATAGTCTGTAGGTCATATAAGAGGGGAGCAAGGGCAGCAAGTGAAAACAATGAAGGTATAAGTCGATTATTTTTTCCTTTCCACCATTGCTCTTATAATTTAACCTGACATCCAACCTGGCAAGAAGGAAAAAGCAGAAGAGTTGTGTGGTTGAGAAAAAGCAGATAGACGATTCTCTCCATTCATGAGAGATCTAAGAACCCACCTAAACAGCAAAAAGGGAAAAGATCCCATCATCCTAGAGCACTGCTTCCAGTCTGTGCTCTGGCTCTCACTGCCTGGCGCATCTCTCTTCATTCACTTTAAAAGTCTCATCACCCTAAGCAGAAGCAGAGTGCACTCCAGGAATATCCTCTCTGTTACTGCTAAACCAGACTGATGAGAAATTAGGCTCTTCTCACCTAAGATCACTTTCCTATCTTCTTATCTTTACAGGCAGATCCAGTCCGTCAGCTCAGCTGTGTCAGCTTAGCAGTTCCTTCTTAACATCAGCACTTGGCAGGGAAATAGAAACTGCAGATTTCCTGGTGCTCAGCACAGGAGAGAATCCTCTAGTAGCTCACTGAGGTCCCTCAGAGGACTCTCAAGCTAGCCTCCATGATCACCACCAATGGATTTTCCTATTGCAACTGGGGGAGGATTTCTCATTGCTGCCTGTGAGATTTGTAAATCATCGAGAGCTCACTATAGGGGGAAAGCAGCCAAAAACCTGCTAATCAAACAGCCACTAAATTCAGCTCCCAGTCTTCTTGTCTCAGCTACTCAGGAATAGAGGACTACAAGGAGTACCGCTTAGGTCCCATTAAGGGCACAGCTGTCAGGAAATATCTTGTCAACTCTGATACTCTGAAAGTGCAATGGATCAGCTTGGGGCACTTCAGGCCTTTGGAGCATGTAAAGCCCTGGTTGACTCAGTTTATTGTATTGTAGCAGCAGTTCAATAAAAGGGGGCAAGAAGTTAGGGATGCAGAAAGGTGATATACTTAACTCTGTCCAGAAATATGTGGAGTAGCATGAAATTGTGAATTGTCATTTATTTTTCCAGCGTATTTTGAACATAGACCACCAAAACAGCTTTGCAGTTTGGCAGAAGTTTAAAAGCATTTTATTATATGTGATAATAATGATACATCTTTAGCATCTTGTCACATATTCAGAGGAGATAGCCTCAACCTTGACTTTCCTTCCAGCAGCACTTTCTTCCCTAATGGCAGATTCTCTTTATTCACATTTTAAAACTGAAGTGCTTAGCAGCAGTCAGAGACCGGCAGAAGCAGCCTCAATCATAAGGAGAAAGCAATAAAGAGGCTCAAGGATTTGTATAGAGAGAAAGAGACCAAAAGGGAAAAAAAATCTCTTAGTATAATTGAAAATAGGTTTACTGCTTTCTTCTCCTTGAAACTGGATTATCACATTTCAGATGCAACATTTTCAGACCTATTCCTCACAGTATTTTTCAGTCTTCTGGGTAGGAAATATGCCTCAACTTCAAGGTAAAGTCTCGGTGGCAATATGTATCTCATGCGGTACAAGTTAGTTTATCTGGTTCCTGAAGCTCATGGCTTGTTAAAAGGGAGGAAAACCAGTGTTCCCAACTAAATCTGGATGCCTAGTATCTGATTTTCATAAGCTTGTCAGTCCCTCAAAAGCTCAACTCAAAGACCTCCTCCAGCAAAGTCTAGCTTTAAATGTGTGAGTGGTCCCAGTGGGTTCAGCAGAAGTCCCACAAGCTTCCTCAGCAACTTCTATGAGTTGTGGAATTAGGACCTTCATGTGCTTACTGTGTTACAGACTTCAATGCCACTATGTGCTCCCGAAAGTTATGAATTGCACTATTTTCAAGCAGAGACATGAGGAATAAGTAACTGGAGCAACACAATGGTCTCAAGGTGCTGCACAGAATCATCAGATTCCAGCTGCAGGTTGTTCTGCACATGCACAACAATGAGTTAGCTCTTAGCTCTAAAAAATGCAGTTAAAAAACAAAACAAAACAAAACAAAACAAAACAAAACAAAACAAAACAAAACAAAACAAAACAAAACAAAACAAAACAAAACAAAACAAAACAAACTCGGGATTTCTGGAAGTATGTCTAAGCCTGCAGGGCTGTTGGGGTGCAAGACCATGGTGGTCACATCATGTGGCGTTGCTGATGCTCCCTGGGTGGTGGGATGAGAGCCGGCTTGGTGCTAGAGGCAGAGCACAGCACAGAAATCATGGCGACCCAATCTGTATCTGCTTGGAAAACTGTAAAGGGGTTGCCCTGAGCTTAGTGCCTGCCTTGCTGCCTGCCCCACAGGCTTCTCCTGCTACAGGCAGAGTGGCTGCAGGCAGGCTGAGTGGAGGAGGCAGCAGCCCATCCAGCAATACCCTTTGCCAGCCCACATGTCTTGCAGCAGGAGCAGGGAGCTCTGCTGCTCTGGTTTCCCTGCAGCCTCTGTCCCAACCCAACCCTTCCTGCTTCTTCTCCTAAGAGGCCTGGCCTACCAGTCCCTAGGAGGAGATGGTGTTGATCAAAGGTGTGGGAGATGGGCAAAACAGCACCTCTTTGCATATTCAGCTCTCTGAGCACCTCAAATTCCTTTTAGCACCTTATCCCTACAATTGCCCCCCTGAAACACCTTGCCCACATGTGCCTTTCCCTTTCCCACAATCTCTCTGACCCCCTTTTGCCCCAGGCATCACCAGACAGAGTCCACTGACTCTCCTCCAGGTCTTCTACTACTCTTCCCATTATTCCTAGTCTTCCCTGCTTCATTTTAGCACTGGCATCAAACTGCATTTTATTACCCTGTGAAGAGCTGTGTCTGGTTAGGTAAAATCAGTTATTTGCACTGCCTAAGAAGAAATACTCTGCAAATAATTAATTCTTCATGGTTTTCGACAAAGATGATTCTGCACTGAGTTTAGGGCTCAGTGTTCAGTGTGGTCCTCAGTGAAAGGCAATTTTTGCTCCAGACTGGAAAGCAAAAATTCAGTACAGCCTCCATGTGAACTTATAAATCACTGCAGGTTTAGAGAGGAGCCTTATGGACCATTAAATCCACCAGGCTGCTGATCTAGATAAATGTATAATTTTACAGCACTTTCAAACAAAATGAGGTTCGTCTGCTTTGCCTACGATCCTCTTCCACAGCCTCAGCAGTAACATTAAGTCCCAAACTCGTGAAAGCTGTTGCTGAAGGAATGGCCTTATGCCAGCTTATACCATCTGAGAGGAGCTCTGTCCAGTATATATAATAGCAATTAGAGTGCGGGGTGCGCTGTACATCTGACAAACTGAGCTGTGGCATAATCAATAAACTTAATTACCTATCACAGCCTGCCCACAGAGTATACAATTTTAATTCAATTATAACTCCCAAAAAATGATACATAGCAGAGCAGATATATTTATCACCGAGGTCTAAATCAGCTGTGCGTGTCAAGGCTGACACTTAAAAATGAAGACGTTTATAGTTTCTGGAGCCCAAAGAAACCCACATAAAAAAGCTCATTCTTTTCTTCTCAAAATAACTAAAAATGATGTGTCACTGATGGAGGATTCTTTGCCCAGAAAATGAGTCCAGAACGACAGTAAGCAGAACATTGCCTCCCCAGAGCCCTGAGCATAAAAATTGGAGAGGGGAGGAATCACGGGATAATCTCCCATGAAGCAGCCAACAGATTTCCTTTCTGCCTCCACTGCCCTGGTGTCCAGATTGCAGAAGTCAGGAAGATGCCTCCTAATCCAGTGGGGCCAGAAACAGTCCCCAGCCTGCCTAACAAAACATTGCAACCAAGAAACCTTGGTCACAGCTATACCAAGTGCAAAAACTTTCCACAAGTGTTCTCATACGTGAGTTTCTGAGTTTCGCCTTTAGGAACCTCATTCATCTGTAAATATTCCCCTGCAGATAAAAAAGTTTCAACAACCATCCCAGTTTTTAATATTGGTGTAGCTTTTTCTGTGAGGTGTGATTTAGGCAGTCTCTTCTCTTTTCTTTCCCTGTCTTTCTTTCACCAACATCAGGAACAGCTTTTGCCACCTACCACGTGACTCGGGATATAAGCAGGGGGTACCACTTGCTCCAAATATGTCTTTCCTATGACAAATACACTAGGATGATACACCCTGAGGAGTTAAAAATTACTAACTGGCAAGATGCGTAAAGCTAATATCAGAAAAATTAATCAGGACCAACAGCCAGGGGATTTGCTGCACAGCTTAAAACCAATGGGGTGTCCCGGTCACCAAAGCAAATCCTTTGGTATTGTAGGCACCATGTCCCATAATCATATTCAAAAATGTATTCATGACCTGTTCATACCCTTTTGTTCTTGTGCAAGTGCTGTCCTTCAGCATAACAGCTGTTTTCCTTCCCTTGTGTCTACCCCCAATATGTTTATAGGCAGCAATCAAATCCTTTGTTTTGCCAGATTTAACAAGGCAAGATCCTCCTCCTTCTTAAAAGTGAGACCGCCTGTTTCCTGTAGCATGTTCCTGGGTCTATTTCAATTGATTTTGTCTTTTGTGGATGTGGGATACCAGGCTGGCAGGGATGGATTGAGGTCTGCCTTCTGCACCAGCGTGGATCTTTCCCTTTCTCTTGTGCGAATTACCTGGTGGCTGAATTACTTTGACTGTCTGGTTTTTTTGCAACAGAAGTAGGTGGTTGCAATCACCATTAAGTCCAGTTTGACAGAAATCAGCCCATGTCATGTCGCCAGACACTTTCCATCCTTCCAGAAGCTGTTTGTCTGAGATTTAGTCTTGCAAGGATGAGCTAATTCCCAAACTAAAAATGTCACCTCGCTTCTTTCTTCACCCTTAGGAAAAGCTTATTTTAAAATCCATTTTGGATCTCTGTCCTGGAATTGGATATCATTTGCTGATGTCAGTTTTTGCCGGCTAGTGCCATTGACTGTAGTGTTGGATGCACAAGAGCCTCCAGCTGCCCTGGAAGGAGCCATGGTTGCCCCACAGCAGAGGGAATCCAGCAGGGCCTCTCTGACTGGCATTGTCTTTTGCTCTTAGTGTCTTAAACCAAAGCCAATCTTCATCCATGTTCTACTCCCATAGGTTTGGTAAGGCTCATGCAACCATATTGCTGTGTCTCTCCTTGTGGAAAACTGCCTTTTCTGCATGGGACAGATGCATCTTGTTTTTTCCTGCTCCCAGTTTTGATTTGACTGTGGAAACAGGGGAAGCTGAGAAGCTGTTTCAGCTGGAGGCCCCTGGGCAGGACTTCTGAGAAACTCTGTCCGATGTGCCAGGAGGTGGGAGAGCCAAAGGGACCCTGAGAAAACAAAGCTGAGAGGCCTGTTCCCTACAGTCTCCACTTCTTCAGGACAGAGGTATCAAACACCTGCCCTGTCAGTTCACTGGGTAATTTGGTTTATTTGCCTTTATAAATTCACCTTCATCAAGGAAAAAGACTGTACTCCTGCTGTATATCAGCTGTGAATGAGGCTATCAAGGTAGTTGTAGAATTAAAACAAACCACTAGGGCTCCTTCCCCATTCTGTTAATTTTGAGATGTCAAGAGGTGTGAAAGCTACAGATTGGCTTGTCTTCACTCGGATGAAGCCCTCAGCAGCACTAGACATCATGGCTGGTGCAAGTGAATTGCACACCTTTCTTTCCCTTGAAAATCTCAGAATATTCTGTGCTTCTGTGAAATCCTCCGCTTCTGCAGAATCGGAACAGTCATTAAAAGAAAAAAAGGAAAAGAAAAAGGAATTGACAGCCTTTTTGATTACAAATTAACCCCCAAATGTGAGCAGAGCGTAACTGATGCTGTGCAGGCTTCCTGCCGCTCCTGGCAGCCTGAAACAATGGCTTGGACTTGCACAAAATCCGCTGCCCTTATTAAGGCACCGGCAGGGGCCTCAGGAATGCTTAGTGATAACCCTGAGCCCGCCGCCTTTATAGTGTCACGTTATCAGGAGGGGTGTGAGTTGAAGAGGAGCCAGAGTCCCGTGGCAGAGAGGGAGTCCTTACAGGAAGGGATGGCAAAGGGAAGAAGTTTAGTGGGGTAGGTGTCTGAAGGATTGGCACTGCCACCTCCTCCCTTGCCTGGCTCCCCTGGGGCTCTCTGTGTGGAGGGGGTTTCCTGTGTGGTCACACTTGGTCACTGGAGGGGACCTAGTGCTGACAATCAGTTGCTATATGGGTGCCCTGGTACTCTGCTTGTTCCTTTTCTCTGACACCAGCAGGACATGCTTGCACCTCCAAGGTTAGGACAAAGTCTGATATTTATAGAATAACGTGCAGATGGGGTTCAGAAGATGATCTGAAAGTGCACCTGGTGGTTGAGAGTTAGGGTCTTCCCCGTTCTTTGCTATTTATAACGAATATGCTGGATGCAGCCTAAGATCTGGAGATAGTCATGGTCCTTTTTAGATACTTTAGGAAGAAGTAAAGACAGAGCACACAGGGGAACCCAAAGAAAGGTTCCACATTGCCATGACTTTCGTTTTTTCATCTTTCACCTGTGGCAAATAGTAAGAAATTGAGGGGAAGATCTCACTGGTGAGATTTGAAGCACATGTGTGTAAGTCCTTCCTGGCACCACATGCTGTCCCAAGAGAACTACAAGGAAAGGAAATGAAAGGCACAAAATGTACTTTGAGCAATCTAGGAATCGGAGCAAAATTGGAAGAGGGATACGATTACTCTTATGTTTGGAAAGATTTTGTGCTTGGACAGTAGCAGGAAGACTTTTAAACAGAGAATTAGAGAAGATGACAGTCTAGGAAATGCATTTTGTTCAGAAGGATTTTGGATAGCAGGTTATATGGCGGAGAGGTTGAAGACTAAAAGAGCAGTGTGTGGAGCCTGGAATGGCTACTTTGCATGCTCTCAAACCAGAAGTGGTGGGAGGTGTCTCTCAGCTGACCTTGGGCATGAAGATTCAAAAATTGTCCGATTGCAGAAAAATAAATGTGTTGGATGTGTGATGGGAGAGAGAAGAATCAGTCTTACCCAGAGGCTACCAATCTGCCAGCAGATGAAATGGCTGGGAGACATTAGCCAGGTTTAAAAGAAATTATGTGAAGAGACCTGCAAATAAAACTAACATGGCACTTCTACTCTCAAATACAACAAAATATTAATGGGGATCATGGTGGATGAGCAATGACTGCTCAGTTTTTATATTTTCTCTCTTGACATCTATTCTGATTTGCAAATGATAGACCAACACTCTACTGATTAGAGGATTATATGACTAACTTTCAGCAGGCAAAGAGAAATCTGTCTTTTTTTTTTCTGGTTGAGATGGAAGAAAAGTCACCAGCACTGAAGATTTGGCATCAGGGCTCTAGTTTATTTTCAGCTGAATATTGAGAATTCTGCGCAATCTCAGCACAGTCCATCACATTCAGATTTTTTCATGTTAGACTTAGCAAGTTTTATGGCACTGATGGAATGGAGGAGAATGCAGAAATTATTAATGTCAGCAGGATTATGTAGTGTTTGTTACCTGCCTTCCGGGAATAACGGGAAACATTGCTGACACGCAGTACAGTTTTATTTATTTTTCACTACTCAGTCTGTTTCCAAATCACATGGATCTCACTTGCTAAGGCTGAGATGTGAGGCAGGATGATCTAGGGAGTGAAAGGGAGGAATCTGTGTGCAGATATTTCTGTGTAAGATGTACCTCACTGTGATGTCCTGTGTGAATTGTCATCCCAGGCGGGACTAGCACCTGCTGCTTCATTTGATACATCTGCATCGTGTTCCAGAAGGATATGCATCATTTGGAAATCCCCTGAAGGTCCTGAGGATAGCTTTATCTCTGCCTCGGCCCCTGCATGGCCATTGCCTAGTCAGTAGTGATTAGTTTTCCTTTTACTTTTCCATAAAATTGCTTTTAATAATATTTTGAGTATGCTGTGAGGCTAAGCTTGATAATATTGGGAGTATATGCTGTGATCATATGACATAAAAAACCTCCTGGGTGTGCCACAGGCATTGGACTGTCAAAGAGAAAAGTCCCTGCTTGTGGGTAACACCTACAGTCCCAAGAGCATGGTGTGAAGGAACTGGGGACAAGTGAAAGTGTCCCTGTGGGAATGTACGACAGGGACTGGGGGGCAGAGCAGAAGGGGGAGCTGTCATCCTTCCCAGTCCTTCTGATAAATCAGCACCAAATACTCAACTCCTTCACAAACCCAGTGTGGTGATCAGGGTTTGTGCTGTTCCTGGAGAACTAAATGTTCCAGGTAAGTGCTATTATTAGGTGTCCTGCAAGCAGAGAAGCAGAACAAGCAAGCAGCCAGCTTTGTAACCTACAGATACTGAATTTAAAGTCAGGAAGGGCAGAAATAAGAGAGACTGGGAAAAGGCAATGCTCTTTCTGCAAATGCAGAAGCTGCCCTGACAAAGATGCGCATACAAAGTTGGCAGAGACACAGGGTAGCAGCAAGGTTTGAGCTTCAGTTAAGTGGTCTGACTTCTGGATCTGCAGAGAGCAGCACTGCAGAAAGTGAAATGCCTTGGGATGTGTGCCTTTTCCACTCAGGGAGAGAGTCACGCCTAGGAAATCACAAAAAATGCATGGGCAGCAGAGAGCAAGGAGCATTTCCTCACTGTTTCTTGTAACACAGGGCTAGTGCTTCCCCCGAAAAAAGCAGGCAGTGATCTAATTCTCACTGTGCATGTGTGGTTTTTTCCCATCCAGTGCATTACTAACTCACTGAACAGACTTTAATGGCCATCATATTTAATACGTGATGAACCAGGTACAATCTGCTGTGGAAGCAGATGAGGCAGTTTCTTGGAGCCTGTTTGCAGCCTTTATTCTCCCTGAGTGTGCTCTGTTTTGTATTTGTGCTCATCCCAAGTGTGTCAGCATGAGAGCAGATGAAGATGGTGAGGCAGAGCAAGCAATTCTGCTGAGCCTTTGGGACTGGTGCTCGGGCTGTGCTTCGGTGCAGTTCCTCTGATGTGCCATTCTCATTTCAGAGGCTGGTAGAGCTGAACCTAACCCAGAGCCAGCTCCTCCCATGCTGCCTGTCCATCCTCAGCCTGCACATGTCACTGCTGAGAAACTTGCCTCTGGCATTTGGGATCAGACTGATCAAAGCTGCTTGGGAAAAACCAGACCAAGTTAAGGTTCTAGACATCCTCTGCCTAATGTCCCCCTCTTGTGCAAGTTCAGTTCTAAGTTTGGTCCTGGCTTTGGACTTGAGTTTGGTCTTGAGTGCTCCCTAGACGTCCCCTAGACGCTGAGCTGACTGACAGAGAGCACAGCCCCCGGGTAAGCTGCTGGTTAATCGAGAAGTACAATTTGGCCCTGGAGGCAAATAGCCCGGCAGGTGTGCTGCCAACAGGGATAGCACAAAAGGACCTGGAGAAATTAAAGGAAGGATCCCTTCCCCCAGCAGGCCTTACAGCTGCTGCTGGCTGCTCAGCTGCTGCCCGGGCAGCAGGCAGCGAGCCTGCAGGAGCTGGGGATAGGGAGGGGAGGCTCCAGGGATGGCTCACATGGCTCACGAGTGTGGAGGGCTGCCAAGGCTTGCATGTGAAACAGGACTGGGGAGCAGAGGTGTGAGGCTGCCCTGTGCCGTACGAGCTCACCTGCTGGCCTGAAAGTGCTGCTGGCTGCCTGGCAGGTGCTGGCCACAGGGAGCCTGGCCTCACCATCTCCCCAAGCTGGGGTCAGGGGGTGCCCCAAAGAGCTGCACAGAGCAAAGTAAAAATGGCCCCTTCTCATCTGTGACCTCAAAGTGTAATGGTCCCTGGTCCCCAGGCTGGGGGCTGTGCACACACAGACCCAAAGCAGAGTCCCTGCACTGGAAAGCAGAGATCCCCATTTTCTTCCTGCTCTCACAAAGCTTCCCTGGTGACTGACTAAGCCTAATGGCAGGAGCAATAATTGCTACTGCTTAATCAGGATGGTTTTAGGAAAAAATCTGTCTAATGAGAATCCATTTTGCGTGTAGCAGGTAATTAAAGTATGCTTGAACAGAAAAAAAGAGATGTGAGCCTCTGAAATTACTTTCTGGAGAGACAGTTCAAAACAAAGGCACATATTGTGCCAGCTGTTTCCACCAGAACCTGGAAGGATGAAAAATGAGCCCCTTCACAACCCATACCACTGCACCTTCCCGAAATGGTGATCTCTGTGTGAGTGTGCTCATGTATGTGTGTACTGCCACATCAGAGAGCTACACCAGAGCTCAGCAGGAGACCTCATGCCTCATGGAGCAGCAAAAGGCAGTGCAGTGACCAGAAAAACCTGCAGCCCACCATTTGCGTACTCCAAGGACCCCAGCATGAATCCAAAAGGGATGAAATAACTGTGAATTGAGGGATTATCTCACATACAGGACAAAATGGAGGGGAAAAAGGAAGCCATTTCCAGTTTTATTATCCTTAATATCTCATTCATTGTTGCGCCTTCCAATGCCTGCCTCTTTTTTTTCTTTCTTTTTTTCATTTTCTCCCCAGTGTCAAGTGTGGGAGTGGTCAAGCAATGTTTTGACTTTGAGAGAGAAAGGCAAACTGGCTTTGACACAGGTCTCCTATCCTTTTGTGCACAACAGAGCATCTCTGAAGAAAAAATGCCCTTCCACACCAACACCAATAATGGTAGCTACTGACAGAGGAAGGGGAAAACTTCAGGGAAGGCAGTGGCTTAAATGATAAATACATAAAAATCCAGATTCAGACTATACTTGTCTTTGAAACCCCCTCATCCTCTCTGACACTGTCCTTCTAAGCTTTCCATATCTCTGGAGACAACATTTTAAATCCATAAAAATAGACATGGGAATGAGGACTGGCTGAAATAATTTCAATTCCTCTCAGCTCACACTCCCAGAGGCATCCACCCCCCGGCAGCACATACCTCTGGAAGGCAGCTCATACCAGCTATCTTAGGTGTCTGTAGCTCAGGGAGATGGCCAAGATGATCAAGCCTTCTGGAAGTGACTGCTTCTCTCTGCCAACATGACAAGGGAACAGGAATGACCAGTTTAGATTAGACACCGAGAGAGAGATTCATCTCGCCAAAATTTAAAAGCCTGTGTCATAATGATAACAGTCTGGATTCTCTTTATAGTTGATGGAGAAAAAGCCATTTCTACATGTGATTTGTTGGATCTCTTTTAGACATATTTTTTAGCATGAGATGTGCTTACGCATCAGAAGTGCCTGTTTCTCTTCATTGCCTATAAAGGAGTCAGTATGACTCGCTCAGCTGTTGACGTTTGCACTGTAGGAATCTAAATTTGGGCAGATGAATACCATTTCCAACTTTCAGTCTGCTGAAGTTAGGTAACATGAATTCTACTGTGGGCAAGTGCTAAATATTTGAATAGATGCTATTTTTTAATTCACCCTCTGCTTGCAAGACGACCACATCAGTAGGGTTATCTGTGGGAAGAGGAAACAGTGTGTGTCATTAAAACCAGAAGACATCCAAATTCTGTACTTTTTTTTTTCTGGCACAGATTACCATGTGAGCTGCAGCAGATTTCTTAATCCCTCTGCTTTTCAAGCTTTACCACTATTCAATTTTCAAATGTTAGCTTACAATTTAATTCCTGAATGTGCAGACAATACTTTTTAGTACTTCACTGTTCTTGTTTCTCCTCATAACATTTTTATGTGAAATATAATTTTATGTCCAGATTCACTACATTTCAAGCATTTTGCCTTTCCCTCCCTCCTCTGGGAAGTGCTATGCATTTCTTTCATAAATCTGAACTCTCAAGCCTGAAGAATGGCTCTAGTGTTTAATATCAGAGCATCACTCCTTCACATTTGTTGGCTCTGAGAGGAGTATTTCATATTTTCTCTCCCTTCTAATTTTCTTGCTTTTCTTGAGTCTTCAGTTCTTCAATGATGTGTAGGGCAGTATGTTCTGTTCCAGAAGACTTGGGAACAAATGCCTGCCAGAGAAAAGGCTTTTATAATCTATTGTGTGTGGGCCATTGTGCTGGTTTGACACCTATTCCTGCTTGGCTCACAGTTTCATCTAGGAGAGGTTCTTTCACTTTGGAAACTTGGGAGAGAACCATGGAGGGCAACTACTTCTTTCATAGACACAAGCACTCACTCCTTAGCCTGCGTGGCAAAAAAAGTGACAGAAATTGTTGATGCTAAACACTGATTAAAAAAACTGATGAATGAGGTTTAAAATCCACCAGAAAAAATGCTTGCCACAACATTCAGATCATTCTGCCGAAGAGTCTATAAATTTCAAAGGGGGTCAAACATCATTGCAAGCAGCAGCAGGATGTTCGCCACCACCAAACAAAGGAGCAGGGAAGCATTAGTGATTCCTCAAGGAGCTCATCCACAGTGCATCCCAAGGAGCAGCAGTGGCTGTTGCACAGCTGGGAAGGTGATGCCTTTTTCTCTGGTCCTAGAATGATGAGCCAGACATGGTTAAAGGGATAAAAGGGTTTTATCTTGGTATTTAATAGGATCCTACAGTGCACAGCTCGTCAAGGTGGAAAATGCCGAAATGCACACACCATGTAAGGCGTATACAATTTTTATAGACCTTGCAAATTAGTGTATCTGACAAGGATTCCTCAATAAGAAGCTTAATAAATGAATTAATGTCCCCCTATTCGAAAGCCTTCCCCACCTCAGATGAGGCTTGAACCCTGTTTACAAAAGATGTTCCAGAGAGAAGGTTGAAACCTTGATTGAAACCTTGGTTTCTATAGAGAGCCCAGACAGCATGGAGGCTTCTGGCCTCCAGCTGAGAGGCCTTTAGGATGTTTGGTCTTCCTGCCTAGCAGAATACTGGAACTAAGCTACAATATCAGGCTAAAAAATCACAAACATTTATGCTAAGAATACAGAGACTATATAAAAGGTATATAAAAGAAAAAGGCACAAAGTTATCATGGCATCAAATGAACATGAAGTGTTCTGGGATGTCTTGCTGAGGTCACAGCTGAACGGCTGGAGAGCAACTGAAGAGCTCAGGACAACCTTTGAATGAACAGGAGTATTTTTCTAAAGAATGCACACGAAAGAGCCATAAACATGGAGAAAGTGTAGAACATGCACCCACAAGGACTAAATTTAAAAGATGTGCTTAGCAGGGAACACATGCATAGCATATGGATGCAGCTGATGGAAGAGTTGTTGGACTCTGTTCAAGATACCACTCACATAACAGATGAACCATAAATTTAAGCTACACATGTCACATCCTTACCACTAAGGTTCCCTTTAGTCATGTGTGAATGCAGCTTAGCTGTTGGATTCCGGCTTGTGAGCTAACTTAGTCTCTCTCTGAGCACAGTAACAGTGGTGGGCAGGACACAGAATGTAGAGGGATCCTCAGCTGCTCAGCCTTGGTGAGTTATCAGCCAGTGGGCTTTCTGCAGCCCTTACCTTGGCGTTTGTTAGCCCTGGCACCCTCTGCCTAATGGATGTCGCTTGCCGTCCTCAGCTCCTCAGCTGCTCGCTGTCTGACAGGCCAGCTTCTTTAACATTTGCCTTGATACATTTTCTGGTATTAAGTTAAGCTCCTTGAGCTGATTAAAAGCCTTCCAAGGTTATATTATTGCCTGGTTTCCTATACATACTCACAAAGACAATCATAAATGATAAAACCTGTTCTGGATTTCTCCAATAAGGGTGCTAGTATCTAAGACTCCATCCTGGGGCCAGTGTTCTGTATTACTGAGCCAATCCACGTTTCTGATAGATATATAAGAGTGCCAGGTTATTATTCTTCAGCAATTACTTTCTGCTTTCAAAATCCTTTAATCCAAAGCATAGTATACTGATGAAACTGGTAGAGAAGGTAAATATTTACAGAAAAAAAATCAGACCTTCTTCCACTTCTGTGCAGCACAGGAGTTGTAAGAGATTCCTTGCAGCTGCTTGCAAGGAATTAAAGTTTTAGATTTGCACTATACTTTCGGAACCTAATTTTATAAGCAGCTGCCAACAGTCCATTAATTTGAATCCAAAATGCCCTCTGAGTTAGACTAGTGCTGAAGAAAGCATTAGCTTCCATTCCAAAATGGGCTTTATCACACATTCCTGCTGCCCCTTTTGCATATCTGTTTGACTCAAGGCAATAGCAGCATAGTATTTAAGCACCAGTTAGATTTTGGTAAAACACACAGTATTTTAATGGGGAGGGGAAGAATGAATGACCTTAAACCTTGTTAGAATAAGAAAGAAAATCAGACTTAAGCATTCACTGGAAAGATTTTTAGGGAAGTCTTGCCTATCTCTTGGTAGTGAGGCTTTTTAACATTATGACTAACACTCAGATTTTGTGGATGTACAAAACCAGAACTAATTTTTTTTCCTCTAATGGGTCTAAATTAAAGAAAAAAGTCAAACATGTTCCTCTTTCTTAAAAGTTTGGTTTCATCAGAATACTGATATTTGTCACCAATGAATCTATATTATGGTAGCAGCCGGTGATACCACTCTGTGATGGCAGTTTCTTTCAGATTTGAGGCTGTATGGTAGAAACACAGATGCAGAGGCATCTGTGATATGATTTAAAGGATAACCTGCTGTTGATGATACTGTATCTGGTGCAGGATTTAGAGGTTTCTTTGGTGGCAGGTTTTGTTGCTGATCTTACTGTTAATGACTTTGTGGCAAAGAGGTAATGAAGAGAAATGTCATGAATGTGAAAGTGAGCTGGAATAGAAAGCACAGGAAAAGAAGCTATCACTGAGCCAGCTGGAAACAGCAATGTTTTATTTTTAAAAGATATTATGGAGAGATGAATATTAGTGCCTGTGGGAATATGGAGCTTTCCCCAAAATCTAAAATGCAACATGGGCAAAAGATGGATATTTTAGGTAGAAGAGTGGACTGATGAGCAGAATAGACTGGAACCATTCTGCAAGACATGGCATGGATTGTGTCATAATTCATTCATATAAATAGAAATGGTGAAGTTAAGAAATGAAAGACCCTAAATGCAGAAGTGAGAAATTTTGACCAAATCATGAAATGCATTTGAAGAGCAGTGGGTTGTGGTCAGAGAAGTCTGAAAGATGACCCGAACAGGTAATGTTTTAAATTACCTTCAGGGAGCTAGAATTGCCAAAATGAAAGGCAATGAGAAAGGAAGTGTTGAGGGCAAAATAAATTGAGCTTCAGGGAAAGTATTATGATGATGAAAAGACCAAAATCTAGAGGTGATGTAGGAAGACTGAACCAACACATAGAACAAAAGGAAATGGCCTCAAGTTGCCATGGGGAGTTTTAGACTGGATATAAAGAAAAAATTCTTCACAGAAAGGTTGTCAAGCACTGGAGCAGGCTGCCCAGTGAGGTGGTTGAGTTGCTGTCCCAGAGGTATTTAAAAGACATGTGGACATTTTAGGGACACGTTTTAGTGGTGGACTTCACAGTGCTGGGCTAATGGTTGGATTCAATGACCTAAAAGGTCTTTTCCAATGTATATGATTCTATTATTCTGTGACTTGTGACACTGGAAAAATTTGCGAAGAAGGCAGGGATTCATGTAGAGGTAAAAACATGCATCAGTTAAGCAATACTTAGTTTAAGATTACAGCTATGCAATAAATGAGTCAGAAAGAAAATGAAAGGTGCAGTTTTCATCAGATATCTGGATTTGCAAAGCACTCCTGAAATTTCTCATCCCAAAGTAGCTAAAGGTGTGCAAGACTTGAGGCAGTAGGAGATGGGCCAGAAAGCCAGCACCTTGTTGCACCCATGCAAACCACTAGAAGTCCAAGGGGACCACAACAAAGTGAAGAAAAGCTGAAAACCAGAAAAGGATTGTGTTGCAAAAGCCTCAAAGGGGAACACGGCTTTAAGAACAGATGGCAAAGGGGCAGAAGATGTAGTAATATGCCAAGGTGTTGTATTAATCTGCCTCTAGCTAGTCACAAAGTTTGTTCATGCATCATATGTACAGAAAGTCTGTACCTCACTAAATTTTCTTTTACTTTATTTTAAATTGAATTTGACCAAGATGTACCTATATAATATTCATAATGTTTCCATCTGCCTGGAACTTTAGAACTGCAAGCCTTTAAAAAGAAGAAAACATCCTGTATTAAATTTTCCAAGCAGCCAAAATGCTGCTGCTCTTTTTTTTTTTTCTTACCCTGTGGTTTGAATTTAAATTTATGTTTCTAAATTTACATATTCAAAAACTTAATCTGAAACCTGTTTGGAATTTGGATGTCTCTTTTTATCACATTTCATTTAATTCAGCTGCTTCTCAAATTGAGGCATCACCCCTGCAGCTACTGGATGTCAAAGGACAAAAAAATTGCTTGAAAGAAAACTGAAGCCACATTTCTATTCTGCATTTGAGCTGCTGACATTTTCTAGATAACACCAAGAGATGTCAGAATACTGGCTGTTAAAATGGTCTGTGTTTGGAGCCTGTTAAGCTGAAGTCTGAGAGTGAAGGGAAATGTGAAGACTTCTGGAAGGACTGACATATACCATTACTTGCTATATTTCAATTTTATAGGGAAAAGGAACCTTTTCCCTACCTTTTTTTCCCCCTAAGAGTTACTCTTAAAATGTGGCAGGTCAGAGAGAGCCTGTAATTTCACTCTAATTCCTCTGTATATTCAAAGATTGCATAATACAGCTCCTGCCCTTTTGATGAGGAAAGTCTAGGAGGAACTCCCACCAGAGCCTCTTACTCTCTTATTACTGTCAGAGGCCACCACTAACCTGTCTTCTCCTCTGACAGCAATAATTCTGCCTCTTTAATGCTCCCACAGTATGTTGCTCAAGGGGTCCAGACTGTTCTTGTTGTTAAAGATGTAGCTCCAAGTTCTTTGGAGTTACACTGGCATAAAGGCATCTGGAAGGAGAAGGGGGGCTCTGAGTGTCTTGCCCAAGTCTCTTGTATGCCACATAACACAACCAGAATGATCTTGGCCTTGCCTCCTAAGCACTCTCTTGTCTTCTTATGCAGTGGTTAGCGTAGGAAGGAAATTGGTTTTCTGTTAGCTGAATTCTCCCTGAAGCTCCTTGGCATACACTGGATGTGTGTCAGAGCTCCCCTCCAGAGATCACATTCCTGTCCCTCAGTCCTTGCTCCAGCGCCTCTGTCCCATGCCCAGGAAGAGATGTCTCAGCACAGACCTTCCCCCCATCCACTGCACAGGGCAGTGAGCCTGCGACAGGCTAATAAAAACAAGAAGAATTGAAGAGACCATGGCTGCAAACAGCTATTTACCCACAGAGCCAAGCTGCTTTTCTACAAAACCAGTCCGTCATGCTCTGCCACACTGACAGCCTTGGAAAGGTTGCAAAGGGTTGGGCAGGGTGCATGTGGTCAGGGAGGGTGCGTAGGGCTGGGCAGAGCTGTGCCTGGACTGACAGGCCCAGATGGATTCCTTCCCAAGCTGTCTGGGATGTCTGAGCCTGCCTGCTAATCTTCATCTTAGGGTAACCGACAGCTGGTGCCATTTAATCAGAGGCACCATTCCTGCAGGCCCTCTGCACCAGTGAGGCTCCTGAGCTGTGCTGTGCTGGATAATGCAGATCCATCAGTTGCTTCCTTCACTTGTTCCCAGAGCCTTTTGTGCCTGCCAGTTTATAGATTTTCTTAAATATTGTTTCTGACATCGAAGATGAGTAGATGTATGTAAAAGCATTGGAACATCCATCACCTCTGAGCAAGAAATATTACAGAACAGCTTGTTGTCCTGCACAGCACCTGGCCAGTGATTTTCTACTGAAGCACCTGTCTCAGCATACACCACCCTTAGCACTGATATTCGCCACTTACCTGCATCTGCCTGCCCTTTCTCAATAGCTCTGCTCTTGCCTGCCTCAAAGGCAGTAAGAGTGTGTGTCTGCCTCACTGGGGCTGCTACGGGGCCATGCAGACCCTTTGCCAGCTATGGGGAACTTAGAGGAAGGAATTTGAGCAAGGAGAGGTGCACTGAGAAATGCACATCTCAGTCTGGAAGGCTGAATCCAAGCAGAAACAGCCCAAGAAGATGAAATCCTTTGTATATGCCCAACATGTGAACTAATTTGAAGCTCCTTTCACCAAATTTAGTTTTCCACTGTTGCTCTTCAGGAGCTAATTCATCATTTCCTCAGTTTGAATCTTTGTTTTGTGACTTGCAGTGGTGAAGGGTGCAAGTGGTGGGGGGAGATAGTGACTTTACCAGCACCAGCCAGTGCTGTCTTCACCAGCACCAGCACAGTCCTTGGGAAGATCTGAGTGCATTACAAGCATCTGAAGCCTCACTGCAGTAGCTGTAGGCCCCTGATTAGCTAGGCCAACACCAACTTAAAATTCAGCAAAATGTGCTACTTCAAGGGGAAAAACACAAGAGGCTGAATGCTTTTCACCCTAAGCAGAAATATGTGGCTCTTCCCAAGAGCCAGCAATTATCATCTTGTTCGGGTGAGCTACTCAAGAAAATAGGAGGCCTCATTCTCATTTCAGACTGGAATCATGAAGAAGGTGGTCCACAATGTTGCTTCACCTAAGAGGTGCTAATGCAATGCAAATGAAATATGAGACCCATACAATTTTAGGATTTTAACTCTTGCCTTAGTTTGAAGGCAAAAGACTGCCTTGAAAATCTGATAGATATGCTAGAGGAAAGAAGAGAAAAATATGTAAACATAAATGTTTATATATGCTTATTTATAAATGTTCCAATTAGTAATGAAGAAGGAAAAGGTATTATTCAGAAAAATGAGATGATATAAACCCCTAAGTTACCTTCAAGCATGCATTCAAGGACATGTTTATATTATTTTGCTCGGTCCATTCTTTCTCTCACACTTTTTTTCTTTCTCCCTCTCTCTCGCTCTTTCTCTCTCTTTCTCTTTCTTTTCTTTCTTTCTTTCTTTCTTTCTTTCTTTCTTTCTTTCTTTCTTTCTTTCTCTCTTTCTTTCTCTCTTTCTCTCTCTCTCTCTTTCTTCCTTTCTTTCTTCTAGAAGAGAGAATGTAGAATTAGAAAAGACAATTCTTTCTATTTCTTTCTGTTCAGATTTATAAATATATATACCAGGAAGTATTAGTATTTTGTGTGTGTGAGAGCTGATTTTATTCAGCATTTTGAAAATCCTTAAGTCTGCTGTTTATTTCAATTATTTATCATTTTGCGAAGGCAATGCAGGCACATGGAGCTCAGAAAGAGATCAGAGTCCAGCTCTCCATGAGATTACTTTTTCTTCTTAATCCTCAGGAACCTGATGGAATTTTTCTCTGTTTATTATTATTTTATATTTCTTCTTCATGTTCTATTTATTTATTTAGATTTATAAATGATACCACCATGCTAAGGGCAATTGTCCTCTCTGAATCATTCCTCTTGTGCCTGTGACATTTGTGCAAACCTCATGTCTGCCTGATGGGTTTCAGCTCTCAGTTCTAAACCACGTCAGGCCACTGTATCGTTTAATTTTTTACTCACTAGGCCAAGTATCCTGAAACCAACTGCATAATATTCTATTTGACATTAAGCCTCACATATACTTTACAGTGCCCAAATTCTCTGGGGCAATAGCTGTCTTTTGAAATTATGTGTAGTGGGGCCAGCGTAATTGGGCCTCAGGCACTGAGATGGGTCCCCAAGGCACTGCCACAGTGCAGTGTATATTCCTTACAACCGAGGAGGTGGATCACCAGAATAAGTGCTGAATTCTCTGTCCCTCAGCAACTTTGCTTTCCTGCTGAAACACATGCTACAGCTAAACATGGGTTCAAGGCAGGGGTAAATGATGACATTTAAGGGCTTAAGGAGGTCAAAAGAAATGATCCAATGGTTCCTCCCAGCCTTCGATCCATCAGTCTATGAATACTGATAAGAGCAAATTAAATAGCATCTCTGTGAGAAGGTCTCCATGGCCACTGCTTCAGGAACGCTGCGGGAATTTTGCTGGAAGGACTGAGACCTGGCATAAATCCGCTTTCAGTGAACAGGCACAGCCTCAGGGGGAGAATACATCTACCTGGGGCAGTGAAAAAAGATGTCTCTAGAAAAATGTCACTCTAACTAAGCTGGAGGTATGATGACTGCTGCTGATTCCAAAGTGGTGACACAAATAAATTAATCAAATTCCCCCTACACAATTTTTAGGAGCAAATAACCAGGAATAGTGAACAGCATGATGAATTTTGAATTGTTCACCGACTAGCTGTTGACCCTCCTTTAAATTCCCACCAGTTTTGGAATTGCTCATTTCTGCTGGCTCTGGGTTCACTTTGTAACTCAAAATAATTTGTAGCCAAAAGCAAAAAAAACCAAATAAACAAAAAACCCCCATCAGGACAGTATGTGCAGGTGTGGCTGAGGCAAGACAAGGAGTAGGAATCCTAGACTGCACAGCTATGGAAAGCATGCTAAGTGAGGCAGGGAATATGCAACATCCCCAGACACCCAACAGTAGGTCTTTGAGGCAGAGCTGAAGCTCACCTTGTTCGAGCCCAGAAGGAGATTCTCTGCGGAGAGGTGTGAGTCAGTATGCGCCTGGCTGTTAACTTCATGCCCTTGCTGTATTTTTTCAGTCCACTGCCAAAAGCAGTGAATTACTTATGGACATGGAAAAAAGGAGCTGCCTTCTTCAATCACCCTACTTGCTTAAGCAGCAGGCATCAGCAGTAATTGGCAACAAGAGCAAAACAGTAACTTTGAGCAACCTCACCCTCCCACCAAATCCCTTCCTAAACTTGTATTGTTTTGCAAGAAGATAATATTTCTAGTAATGAAGCAACAAAGCAAATAGAGTTCAGTGCTCTGTAAACATGAATGCACACAGACACACATGCACATGAGCCTTGGAATAAAATTCTTCAAAAAAATACTTCTTCTGATGCTTCTGATGCTTCATGACTTTTAAGAAATTATTTTATAATGCAGAAACACTGGAAGTTATTACTTTCCAGCGCAAAATATGTTCAGGCTCTGCTTGGGTCAAAGATGCAACAGGGAGGGCTAGAAATGCAAAACTGGTATATTTTGGTTTTGACTCAGCTCCCAGAATGACCCAGCACCAATTCTTCTTCATTTAGCATGTTTGCATTATTTTGGCACAGAAATATCCCTACTTTTCTAGCATGATTTCATAAAAAACTGTTTGATCTTCACCTGCAAATTTCTGTAAGGCCTGACTTGTTTCTCCTGCTGCTGCATGACACTTTCCTGACTTCTGTCTGTGTTGGTGTTGCCATTGTTCTGGGAGGCCAATAAAGACATCAGCCTGGGTGACCTCAAGCTGCCCCAGGGAACTGTAAGCCTTCAGGACTCCTGTGATGCAAGTCAGCTCCTGTCGTGGTTTAACCACAGCCAACAACTAAGGCCCACACAGCCTCTCAGTCATTCCCCACCCCTCTGTTGGTCTGGAGAGGAGAGTCAGAAAAAAAAAAAGGTAAAATTTGTGGGTTGAGATAGAGCAGTTTAATAATTGAGATAAAATAATAATAATTATTAATAATGATTAATAAAAATAAAGAAAATGTGAGATAATAAAAATAGAGAAACAAACCCAAAAACCCCAAGTGATGCACAATACAATTGCTCATCACCCACTGACAATGCCCATCCCATCCCTGAGCAGGGATCAGCAGATCTCAGCCAACTCCATCCAGTTTATGTACTGACCATGACATTCTGTTGTATGGAATATCCCTTTGGCCAGTTTGGGTCAGCTCTCCTGTCCATGCTCCCTCCCAGCTCCTTGTGCACCTGCTTGATGTCGGAGCACAGGAAACCAAGTAGACCTTCACTTAGAGGAAGAACTAGTGAGCAAAAACATCAATGTGTTATCAACATGACTCTCCTATTAAATCCAAAACACAAACCAGCTGTTAGGAAGAAAATGAACCTTATCCCAGCTGGAACCAGGGCAGCTCCAGACATCTCAGAAGTGCTGGCAAGACTGAATTTTGCTGTAAAAGAGCATCAGTAGAGCCACAGAAGGGTCCTGGAGAGTCACTCTTTCCACTCTGCTATGGCAAGGGTTCCAGGGGAGCAAAGGGTGGATGGCAACAATTACAAGGAAAACCTTAAATCTTTACTACTGCTGTTAAAAGCCATGGCCCCACATACCCTGATTCTTCCAGCAACAGCCACCAGGCTGGCTCTCCCGGGCACTCACAGTGACAAAGGCACTGCAGGAGCCTGAACTCGCTCTGGTTTCACCAGCAGTCTGTTGCCATAGGCAACTGCCTATTTTGCCTATACCTAGAGCTGGCCGTGAGCAGAACAGCAGGATTGCTGTGATGAGATTAGCACACTTTATTATACTATCCCTGCTCTTATCACCAACCCCAGCTCTCACAAATTCAAGATAAGGAAATTTCCCTCATGTACTTACCATGGTCTTGAACAGGACTTTAGAGAGAAGCGGTGAATGCCATGGTATTCACATTTACATGGGAAAATTTAGGGAGTCATTGCTATTCTTGTTTTCAGGTCCTCTGAAACCTTCAATGTCCTAGTTCTGGTCTGGTTGCTTATCAGTTATCCCAGCTTGAGTAGCTTGAGGGTGTCCTCTGCACACCAAGATAATGTCAACATGGGACGAAGGCATCATAATCCCCTCAACAGTAGCCCATAATATTTTCCATTCTAAGCCACCCAGGAATAGCCTGCTTCTTAGGCTGGCTTTAACCTGTGTACCACTTCACTTTTGGCAGCTGGGATGGAGAACTACACCAGGTAAGCATGCCTGTTAACTTAAGGGAAGGTAAAACATCTCTAAATCTCAATGAAAGACAAAATAGGACTTACTCTCGAGAGAATCAGACATGCAACCAAAACACCACTTCTTAACACATTAGCATCCACCAGGCACAGCTGCATTGCACTACCATGGCCTGCCTTGGGATCACCACGTGGAAATGGAGCTGGCTCTAAATTAGAAATAGTGAACCTAAAGCCTTTCTTACTTGTATTTTCCATTCAAGTTCCTCACTCCTCATTGAAATACCTTGTTGATTCTGAGAAATACCCCACTGAATGTAGCCCAGATTGTCAGAGATATTGCTTTTTAACCAGAGAGGCATGTAATTAATTTGAAAATCTTAGATTTTAGATCCTTCAATTCTTGCATGGCTCTAAAAGTCTGGGCTTCAAATTGGGTTCTGCAGAGAGATATTTATGTAATGTGAAATTCTGTTACATTAAACAACAAATACAGGCCTATGTTGACCTGACAATGACCTTTTTAATAATAGAAAATCATCAAAATAAAGGACAATGCAAATGCAGATGATTTTGTTACAGTAGATTTGATCAAACAAAACAGACAATCTAATTAGCCAGTGATTAGATTAAGTAGAAGTCTCTGCATTGAGTGATGGATAATTAACTGGAATTGTATTTACTTATTTTTATTGTACTGCAGAACAAGCACATCTTTGCCTTTCTTTCCTTTCACTGCAGTCTTAATTTAACAAAATTATTCTGAATGTCTTACACAGCATCTAGGCCTCTAAGTAAAGATGGTAAGTTGGAAAGGGAAAGTCAGCCTTACACAGAGATTTAGTTGTCGATCAATACTGTTTGGATAAATCTCATCCAAAGGAACAGTTACAACCGTGGCTTTTCAGAGCTGCTTGGCATTTGCAGCTCCAGCTGAGTGGAATGTGAGCTGCAGGTGCTCAGCCCTTTGGAGAGCCATGCCCTTATTGTTCAAACATAATTTGTGCTTGAGAACAAGCAAACAAACACATTCAAGGCAGCTCCTAATTTCTGCACCTGAGTCAGTTCAAGACTAATTTTTACCAAAGCAAATGCACAGAAGGCAATTGTGCACAGCTGATTAACATCTATAACAGAAATGGATCTTGTACTTTGAAATCCTTATCAGAAATGGTTGTCGTGGTTTCTAAGCATAGGCCATGTAAGAGACTGTCTTTTAAGATGATTTAATTCCATCCTTTTAAGAACTGTGATCTGGAAGATTGGTTTGGCTACCCATCACTACTAAGAAAACCCTATACTACTGAAGAAGTCCTTTTGATAACATAGCTCGTCAAATATCAGATGTACTTTTAATGTTTGAAGTATTTTATTATTTGCGTATTTGCCAGAGGCTCTGCGGTATCCTATGAAAATAGTCATAGCAGGCAATCATTAGGTTCACCATAAACATGGGTTGCATATTCCCCCATTATTTTGTTCTGAACACATAACAGTTAATTTGATGAAATATCTGCTGGCAAAACATCTCTCTTAGCTGTGGGACTACTGTCTGTCTGTTTGTCTGTCTGTCTAGACGCTCTTACTGCTCTCATTGCCATGGCACCTCAGTGCATCCAGACCCAAGGATGTCTGAGGAGGAGTTAATAAGCATTGTTTCTTGCTAGGTCTCTTCAGAGAATGCTTCTGCCAAACTGCAGGGGACAGCAGACGAGAGCAGACGAAACCAGCGTGATTCCTCAACACGATGAGCTGCCTGATGGGAAAAGCTGGTAGGACAGTGTGGAAGCTCTGGCATCTATTTAGCAGTGCCTTGCAGACAGCCTCTGGCCAGGTGGCAGGGCATTCGCGTGTTGGCTTACATTATGCAGGCGTTTTTCTCACTTGTGTGCAGAGACAAGCAAAGCTGGAGCTCCTGCAAGCTCTGCGCTCAGAGGATGCCAAGGAACGCCATGTGGAGGCGGGTGAATTCTGGATGAGCGAGTGGGTAAATAGAAAGGCTGAAGTGCCAGGGGTAGCCTAGGGGCATTCCGTTAGGGAACAAACAGCAGCTGAGCTAGGAAGTAAAGCCTCACTGTAGCAAGTGGCTTCTGAAACTGATCTGGGGTATCAGCTAGACTTTTAACAAAAAGGCCTG
Organism: Acanthiza pusilla; assembly: GCA_036630365.1. NCBI lineage: Eukaryota > Metazoa > Chordata > Aves > Passeriformes > Acanthizidae > Acanthiza > Acanthiza pusilla. The sequence goes on from JAXCHO010000036.1 coordinate 27,697,446, forward strand.
GTTGTCCAGATGATGTATGTGCCTGCAGTTGCTGTGTTTTAAGTCAACAATTTTGGTCCTGAAATACCAGCCCATGAATTCACCCATTTACTTGTAAAACCTGGGATAACTTTTATAGTGCAGACATTATTTTCACTGGCACTGAGTGCAAGCCAGCAACAGATAAAACTGCACCTTCTCGTCACTGTTGATGGGTTTGGGTCTTGATCCCCATGATGTTATTAAGAAATCTTCTATTGTCCTTCATGTGAGCAAGCTTTTGACTAATTCAACTTGTATTCAGTCCCTATTTACATGTGAAAAACCACTCTGACCAAAAAAGATTGTGACAGTGGGAGAAAAATGTGACCTCTGGTTTGTACTGTTTCAGCAGTGATTCTCACAGTTCTCAGCCTCTCCTCACATGGCGTTACTGTACTTTTAACCTTTCTCACGAAGTAACAAGAAAATGATTGGGACTAGATCAGAAAGTCCTGATATTTCTGTCATGAAATATTTAACAAGTCCTGTTGTTGAAAATGGTTGTCAGGAGGATGTGTACCTCCTAAATAACATGGACAAATTAACATAATCGCAGCATACTGCTTTCCATGGACAGAAATCTCAGCTGAATTCCTTCCGTCTTTCTCCTCACAAGGCTACAAAGTTTGAGAATGGCTTACAGAGAATAGGAGAATGTTTTCCAGTGTCCAGCAGCCTGACTCCGTCTTACAATAAAGCCCAGGCATGTATCTTGTCCTCCTCTCCTACTCCTTTCTCCTCCTGTCTTCCTTTTTGGAAGGCCAGATGTGTAGATGCAGGAAAGGCAGCCTCACTGTCAGCAAGGAAGGAGTTGTAGGAGATGAAAGAAAACTTCTCCAGTTTTGGTGGAAGCAAGGAACAGGGAGAATAAATAGATGTGAAAGGAGAAATGTCAGATACCAAGAAAAGAAGAAGTAGTGCCCATTTTTTTCTTCTCAGTGGTGATATACGCATGCAGACACCAGCCTAGGAATTGCGGGGGAGCGCTAATGAATCTTTCTGAGTTGTGTCTATGGCGCTGATTACCGCTGTTCCTGCAGAAGTCTCCAGTATTTATGATTTGGAGATGTTTTCAGCAGGCGACGAAATATTAGTCACTATTTAAAAAATGTACCACATAATTGCAGGAGATGGCATGTTCCCATTCCAATTAGAAGTGGGTGACTGTAACACCTGAAGGAACCTTGTGCAGCATTTGTAGGTAAATACAGCTCTTTGTAAAGGAATTTATGCATAGAAAAATGCATAATATATTTGTGAATGATAGGGTTTTGATGTGAAATACTGAAGTAAAAGAATCACTGTCCCATGGAGAAATTCAAGTTTGTGATATTTTTCCTAAAACGATGCAAAATATTTTGCTGGCAAATCACGTTCTCCTTTATTGCTTATATATCCATACGGCACGCAGAACTTTCTACCTCAGAAAAGTTTGTCCTTTGCTTTTCATATTAAACTCACAAGATCATTCAGGTTTGTCAATGCTTCATCTTCAACCAAAGCCTGCCTTCTTACATTAACCATGCTTGCAGCCATTCCCCAGCACTGAGGTCAGCTAGTGTGAGTGGCTCATATTGACTTAAAACAGCACGGCTGTTAAAAATGGTGTATTGGGAATGGGACTGTTCCCAGTAAACAGCTAAAGCAGCTCAAAGCACATGCTGAGGTGTGTCCTAACTGTTAGGTTTTGTAGGGGAAGTGTAGGGGCCTGTATTCAACACCTAACACACTCTCTTGATGTGTAGAGCAGATGGGCAGATTCTAATATCTACCTGTTGAAGGTGGTTGCTGAAAGGGGTAATAAAGTAACTAAATCCATGCTTTTGTAGATCCAGCCAGTAAGAATTTATGTAAAGCTCACACATCATTTCCGTTGTAGAATTAATGCCAACTAATCAGCTTTAGCCTGCACTGTTGCAACATGTCAGGTACCTACAGAGTGTCCATGAAACAGCAAATGAGCTCTAAATCAACTGAAAATCACACTGATTTGTGCATGGAACTAAATCTGGACCCTCAGCAAAAAATGCAACCAATCCCGCAGCTTCCATTTGTTCTTGCATTTGGTGAGGTGTTGATAGACTACAAGGGCCAAATTCAGGGCTTTGATTAAGCTACTGCAGGCTCTGCCCTCTTTACAGAACTTCACTTGCTCTTCAGAGGTCTGATTCTGACCCAAGATCTTTTGTACACCATGTTTATGTCACTTTTTTTACTTAATTATACAGTAGTGAAAGACCTTTGAACAAACTTCTTTTATAGAAGGGAATAGATTTATATGTGGGGTATGACTGCTGGCTTACAAGCAACAGAAATACCTGGAAAACCCTCTGTTCTTCTATTGATCCAAAGGAGTGCTTGAAACATTACTATGGCAACAACTCTTACCCAGTGGAAGGAGCATGCCATTATCTGTGCATAGGAACAAAACAAGAGGAGGCATTTTTCAGAACTAGTACCCGCCTCCCCTTGACCACTACAGATGTGCTGACCTTCTGGCAGGAGCTCCTGCTGCAGGAGCTTTCAGTGAAAAATGACTTTCAAAATTTTTTATTGGTCCATGCACAGAGAATAAAGAAATTCTATTGACCAACAGAGTCCTGCACAGGAAACAGCACTGCATGGAACTACTGTTTTCTAAAAGTATCAAACATCTTTCTTACCTTTTTTACAACCTTGATTACTGGTGTGAATAAAAGAAATAGGGCTGTTCTGGCTCACTCTTAATGTTGTCTGTGTCATTTGGCTGCACTCAACCTTTCAACTGTAGCTATTAGCTCAGAAAACTATTGAGCATCTAATGTGGTTGTATTCTTACTGACAATGAGTTCAGGCTCAAGAACAAATCTGCTGGCATTGAGCTCAGGCTAAAGTACAAATCTGCTGGCATTGTGGTAATGGTGTTACTTGGTCTATTAATTAGCATCTAGACAAATAAATTCAGCAAGAAACTATTTTGCATCATGTGGCTAAATTGAAAGTCCACATCCCATATGGCCTGAAGGCACAGTTGAGAGTTAATCATATTCCAGATGTTTGTAATGCTGAAGAAGTTCTGTCTGCTGCTTGTAGCTGCATCTCTCATCCCCAGCTTCACATATGGGTAATTTTCAGAAGTACTGTGACTCTGCCCACCTCTCCTAACTCTGGGGAGAAGAGTGATACTGGCTACAAGTCCAGGCAGACTGTTCTTCCTGTAAATGGCTGAGAAAAAACGATTGTGTGGGAGATGGTGCCAAACGAGGAGAGAAAAGGAGCAGCCTGGAAGAAAGCTTCCAAATCTGCACTCCCACTGCAGAAACACTTTATGGCTGTCCTGAGGCTGGGGAGAGGAACAAGCAGCTGCAAACTCTTTCCAAGCTGTTTGTTCACCAGTCTTCTCTCTGGGCAGCCTGCGGAACAGCCAGCAGTGAGAGCAACACCAGTCAGTGGAGCAGCTCTGCCCACCTGGGAGCTCACCGCTGCTCCCCAGGGCGGCTTAACAGCACAAGCCAAGTGTGTGGTGTCCATGGCCATTAGTATTTTTATCCCCTTTTTTATAAAAGCAGAGAGGTAAGAAGTGTCAGAAAAAAAGGAGGCAGAACCTGGGCAGAAGGTAGACTGTAGAAAGACATCAAGAGTAACACCAGTTATGTGATGTACAAGACAGGAATGAGAAAATTGCTACTAACTAATAATTTTGGAAAAAATGTACAAAAAGCCATCCACAGGCCATTTATTAGCTCCCAGCCTAAAAAGATGAGTTCCTACTTATTCTGTATAAATGGTGGAACCCTATTCCTTCTAAAGATGTATTTAACCCTACTCTTCTGGAAATTATTTGCCTTCATGCTAACTGTCTCCTGCATCTCATCCCAAACATCAGCAGAATGTATGTGTATCTGTGTGTAGATATAGTTTTATTTAACACATACATACACATAGATTGGAACACATGTTCAAAATGTCTTGATGAAAGAAAAACCAAACCACATACTTGGATTTAACCTATTTGATTAATCTTTTTCCATTTCTAGACACAGCTGGTTTTATTCAATATTAACTTTTTTTCCTCTTTCTAGGTGACTTTGGATCCTGAAGGTATAGAAATTTGAGCTATTATTAAGAATATAATTATTATTTTGACAACATCAACTTTGACAGTTTTATGAATTACATTTATTGAATAAATGATGGTTCATTACCCATCAAATAGTATTCTCCCTCTTACCCAGCTTTGTCTGCCTTCAATATCTGAGAGCCTTCCTAGTATTTTATAGAAGTAACAATCTTTCTTCTTGCCTTTAGGGAAGCAGCTGGATCAGGTCAAGGAATTTTCCTCTATGTTTTCTGTTGCACAAGTGAAAGTGGGTGTCCTGGCAAGAAATTTTTAAGGAAAGCCTAAATCAAACAGATAAAACATATGAGTGGATTCAAAGGCACGGAAAGTTCTGTTCATTTTCAACTCCCATGAAAGCAAATTTCAGAGCCCAGGCTTAGCTCTGCACTCACAAGCAATCCTATGTTAGCTGTGGGCTGTGTTTCTGTACCCTGGGGAAATGCAATTACTGATAGAAGACATAATCACTGAGGAGGAAGTTCTAGCCCTGGGACATCTGCAGAGCCTTTCTGAGCACCCAAGTTGAGTCCTCAACCCATATCAACATGAATTCTGTGTAAAATGTGGGAATATCACTTACAGAAACTGCTTTAGGGTAGCAGGGAAGTTTATTGAAAACAGGCTCTTATATTCTCTCCTGCTGACCCCGCATCCTGCTGTCCAGTGTGCCCAACATGTGCAAATGTGAATTTGCTGAGCGTGGGTGCACTCCCTAGGTCTGCACAGGGCTTGGCAGATGGGGGGATTGAAAGGCACCATGGAAATCCTAGGGTAGTATTTTAAGAAACTGGAGCCAGCAACTCAAACTTGAATTTAAATCTGCCTTTTCTGGACTTTGGAGAAGAGCTGAGATTCCTCAGCTGTAACCAAAATGTTGTTATCCTGGCCCATCTATAGCAGGCAGTCGGATCCTTTTGGTGCTGCTCAGTTTGCCACCCATTTTATTCAATGGAACCTGTGCTCCCGCACGAGGGACAGCAGACCAGGGGGCCACAAGCAGCTCTCACTCCCACTGCCAGCATCCACCTACGGCCTCACGGTCCCTGGACCTGCCAGCCCACACGGCATGGAGGCACTGGGGCACAGACCTGCCTGCACAGCTGCCCTCACGGATACTCCTGCAGATCCAGTGATCTCCACTCGCACCGAGGGGAGCTCCCCTCTCTGGAGCCAGGGCTGCAGGGCTGGGCTGCAGGGAGAGCAGGGGCTCTGTCCTGGCCAGCAGCAATTTGCAGGCCGCCCGGAGCTGTGCTTCCTGAGCCAGGCTGAATCTCTGCCAGGATGCAGCAATCTCTCCCTGGTGTCATCTGCAGGCAGTGGGAAGGTGTCGGAGTGTATTATTAAGCCATCAAAGGGCACTCCTGAAGGGAGAGGGTGGGGGTTCAGGGAGAGCTCTGGAGCTGCTCTTCAGTCTCGTAGCCAAAATAGGGGGCTACTGAGAGTTGGATCCCTGCAAACCCCCTCTGTCTGCCATCGAGCAGCAAATTGCACAGGTTCAGAGATGATGTGCTCTCAAGTGCAAAGCCAATTTTCAGTGGGAAGACTTCCATCCTGGGAAACCCACATCCCCTTCATTGCCATTTGTCTTACTGCTTCGGGGCTGAAGTCGTGCTGCTCTCTCTCGCCTCTGCTCTTTGGTCTTCAGGACTCCCTAAGTACTTGGTAAAAATAAGATGCCCAGCTCAGGAGTGAGTGAGTTCCCATCAGGCTCACAACCACGACTTTGAGTGCTCTCAGTTAGACATTTTTAGCAGGACTTCTGTGGGCTTTTAAAGTGTTTATCAAAATATTCTGCACGTATGCTGTGATGTGGCTTGTAATTAAAACGGGGTATAATGGCAAAGATTTCTGTTCTACACAGGCTTTACAAGGCTTCCAAATGTCGAGAGGAATACAGGCTGCCTTTGCTGTGCTGGTACTAATTGCAGCCCCCTGACAGGAATGTAAATGCAGTTTCTTAGCACATTCTTATCACAGCATGTGTGGGATTTACATATATAACTCCTATTAATGCTAATGGAAGCTTATATACATAATTCTTTTTGCATAGGGCTAACACTATATTTTTATCTGAACCTGAGGAACTGGAACCAGACATCTTATATAAGTAGAAAGATTTGTAGTTTCTCACCGGAAGCTTTCTTAACAGTTTGGTTCAATTAAAATGGATAGAGGAAATGCAAGTAAAGAAAGCAATGAAGATTTTGTTTTGTGATATTGACACTGAAGGTTCATATAATTCATATAAAGAGTGTTGCGTTATGTTTAATGATCCTATTTCCCTCAAAGTTTCTTTTAGTGGCTTTTAAAATAAATTTAATTACATCAAAAATCAGGATTGGGGTTTCCTGATTAACTTGTTAATTTAGAATCAATCAGCTTTTAATGTTTAGATGTGTTTAAAGGTTAATTTGGAGTAATATTGCTTTAAAAATACAGTATCTTTTTTATTTAGAGCTACAGTAATTTCATCATTATGGATCTCTGAACAAAGCCATGCTGCACCACAGCCAGGAGCACCCTGAAAGGATAGCGTGATTGGTATCTTCAACCAGAATGAAAAGTCTGATTTTGCAGGCTACCAAAGGACCCCAATTTCCTATTAGTAATATCTGATATTTTGTGTCTCTTTGTGTTTCTAAAGCTATGCACTTTTTTTTTTTTTTCTTTTAAATTTGTTTCTGGGTGGGAAATGTCGTCTTCTCCTTTCCAATGTGATGACACCTTGCTGTGGCTACACTCAGCTTGTCACCACAAAAACGAATTACAGTAATGTCTACTTTTCAGGGTCGAGGTTTGGGCATACTGTAAGCTGATATGAATTCTCAGAAGACTGTAGCGCTGCGAATTTACATCATCTGAAACTGTCCTAGTCCTCTCTCCCATCCATTTTTTAATGTTTGTTTATTCTGCACAAGGAAACAAGAGTACCCCCCATTATACCAAGCTGAAAACAGATATTTTTAAACAGGACTGTATTTAGACTGTAGACAGGATCCTTAAGTTCTCTTCCAGCTCTCTGCTGCACTGTGGTAGTTTTCACCAGACAAGACAGTTGAAAGTCTGCCCCATCAATTTAAAAGGAGCTAAGGGAAACATGATAGGATGTCCATGGTGGGGACCCTTTTCTAAAGAAGTTGCTATTTTTTGAAGTGAATTAAAGACAGAGTTTGAGGATACACTAGCCGTTTTAAAGGTTGTCTCTGTTGTCATAGGATTTTAATCTTACAATATTTTTCCTTACGTTTTGGCTAAGGCTGTATATTTTATCATTCAGCTGGAAAGCTATTGTTTAGGGATTGTTGTGCATACACCAGAAGACTGGTCTGACGAGCGCAGCTTATATGCTGAAGTAAATGTCAAAACCATAGAGACAGAGATAACAGAAGATTAAGATTTTGATGGCTCATTTATTATGTTGAGAAAAAGAGTTCAGTGTCATTGTACTGCTGTAGAGAATGCACCGTGCTGCTGTAGAGTAAATCCTTTACAATGGAAGAATAAAGGTTTTATATTTGTGTATCACTCACTGAAAGAGAAATGGATCCATTTCTTTTAACCTGAGAAATTTAAACTTTTGGATAGAATGTGAAAACTGTAAATGTTACTCAGAGATTTAGTAGCAAGAAGTGATATATAAACTTGCATTGCTGCACAGAAATAACATTTTGTAAACATTAATCTTGAATATAAAAAACTGAGAGACAGTGAAAGCAAACTTTACAGTGGTAAGTATTTGTTATCAGAAAAAAATATTGTGAGTAGGCAGGACTGGCAGGGTAGACTTGTAAAAACAGTCACAGTGACTTTCTCTCTGCATTTGGAAGGATTGAAAAGACCTACAGCTTATTTAATTAATAATTTCCAAAGGAGATTCACTAAGGTAATTTCTCTATGGAACAGTTACTGTATCTCAGTATGATCATAAGCAAACATTCAACCTGCATGCTATTAGGACTAAATTCATAATCCAGACCTGAATCCCACATGGAGATGAGAACCTTTTGCTTTTTGTGCATTTTGGAACCTCAAAATATCATTAGAAATGGACGGAACCCAATCACAGTGATTAAAACCCCACTACCTAATTAAAATACTGTACCTAGTTGACTCATCTTTGTGTTGGCTGTGTAAACCTGACCTTGAAGAGTGATGGAGGAAAAATCAAGTGGGAAGGCATATGTTAGCCAGAAAGAACAAGGAAAGTAGATAACTGAATATTGTTTAATGAAAACTTTTCTCAAGGCTTTTCAGGGAAGAGCTATAATTTGCATAGAACCTAGACACTGCACTTCCCAGAGCATTCAGAAGTCTTATTTAACACCTTCGACTTGTTTATAAGAAAAATACACTTTTCCTTTAAAGAATCATCTCAAGGTTTGTTTAAACATGAATGCTCTTCACACTAGATGTTACAATAAATTTCACAAATGTCTTTTTTTTCTGGTCTAGGTAGTGAAAGCAAAAATGTTGACAAATTTCATATTTCTACTAAAAGTGGGAAAGATTTCAAGGAGTGAGTTTACTGTTAATTGGGCATTTCAACCCCCTGTCATTGTATTCCGCGTGTAACTTCAGACTCTGTGCTCAGGTCTGAATGCCACTATGTTCACAAAAGTAGGATTTGGAGAATGCAGTTACATGTGGTAAGTAACAAAGCAGATGAATAAAACATATTGTCATTTGGTTTTGGTAAAAAGAAAAAAAAGTGCTAACTGAAGCAATTTAGCAGTTGTAATTTGCTTGCCCTCATTCACCTCTCATTGATTTCAATTGCCAATAACTGTAATTAACAGAAACAATCAGGCTGATTGTCATTAGGATTTTAGGTCAGATCTGTTGTTTTATTAATTTCACAGCCTGCAAGCTCCTATTTTAAACCAGTTCCCTACGTTTATTGGCACATGAGCTGCCTTCCCCAAAGTAACAATTTTCGCTATTTGTGAACATCTGTGAGATGTTCAGAAGATGAAAGATCTTCTGATGCTTCTCACAGATGTCTTCCCACATACAATATTGCCAAAAAATTGCTTTCCTGCAGTAGCCTGTTCTGTATTCCACATTTATACAATTTATAAATTGTGCAATGGAGAGGAGAGGTATCATTCTGGAGTAGAAAGGGAGAGAGGAAAAATGAGATGAGCCCTAAGGAGACAATTCTGCATTTGGTGTGATGACAGAAACTGCTGTGAGGTGGTAATTATATCACTTAGGAAGCAGTCTTGAATCAGAAATGCTATTTTTTTCTTTTCTAAACAAATTCAGCTTCTCATGAGACCATGGAAAAAAGAAAGAGAGGCAAGTTTTTGTTCTCTATCTCTCTGATGTTTTCTAGTGTATGCCTTTATATTTTATTCAGTCACTTTTTCATATTTCCATTGATAGGACTTCCTTGATTCCATCGTATTTCACATCTTGGGACATTTTGGGTTTGAGAGATTGCCTTGGTTTGAGATAATTTAAAAGAGAACACTGTGGAAAGAGTTGCCTCCCTTTATAGGTTCAACCAATCACTTTCCACCAATAAGGAATGATTATGAGTAGACGTAAATGAAAAAGTAACAGTTTGCTAACAAGCAGAACAGAAACACTCAATAAATAACAGCAAATAACCACCAGATACAAAACTTGCTAAATCTCATGGGCTCTCCAGAACAAAGAGAGACCCAAAATACTGGGGACACCTCCCCTCACCCAATATGGTGCTATGCGGCTGAGCACATGGTTCGAAGGACAAAGAGAGAATGGTGTCAGAGATATATTTTACTTCTACATACTTTAATATTTTGCATTCTTCACTTCATAATTTCAGTTCTGCTTATGTATTCCATATAATGATGCAGTATATGTATCCCCACACTGTTAATAACCTCACTTCTCCAATGCACGCATCTTTTGGTTAACAAGAATCTGTTCCTTATGTCCTAACTCTCTAGCATGCCTCAAATGTGCTGTGTTTTCAGGGAATTTCCCTAAATTTCGTCTTGGTTATCTTTGGTCCCTCAGCGTTAATGTTTTGGTGGGTTGACCTGGGCTGATGCCAGGTGCCCACCAAGCTGCTGTTACTCTCCTCTCCTTAAAAGGACAGGGGGAAGAAACTCAGATGAAAAAGTCACGAGTCAAGATGAAGGCAGTTTAATAAAGAAAAGCAAAGTGTGTGCACAGAAACAAAGGAAACAAACAAACAGAATTATTCTCTACTTCCCATCAGCAAGTGATGTCCAGACTCTTCCCAGGCAACAGGGCCTTGGTATGCACAGTGGTTGCTTTGGAAGAAAAATGCCTTAATAAATGTGTTTTTTCCTCCCATCAGTTTCTCTGAGGTTTTATTGCTGAGCAAGGCACCATATGGTATATGGAATATCTCTGTGGTCAGGTTGGGTCAGCTGTCTTGGCTGTGTCCCCCGCTGGCCTCTTGCCCACCTGGTCATTGGAGAAAGGGGTGGTGAGGAGATAGTCCTGATGCTCAGCAGTAGCCAAAACATCTCTGTGTTATCAACAACATTCCAGCTACAGAGCACAGCACTATGAGAGCTGCTATGGGAAAAGTAAATTCCATGCCAGCCAGACCCAATAAAATTATATTTATATATCTATATATTGTATTTGATATAATTTATTATGTATATGAAGTATGTTTCTATATTGTATTTATATATTACTCTGAAAATTATATCATCTCACAGAAGAATTCAGAAAGGGAAACTCTAACAAAAAAAAAACAAAACAAAAAGTCATCATCTGATATTTGGAGATCAGATCACGTTTGGAGCCTTCATTCTAGTCTGGGCTGTTCAATGCATGTCATGCTTACCCTGGATTTTCAGAGAACAGAATTTGACCTCTTCAGGGATCTGCTTGGTGGAGTAATGAGGGATAAAGCCCTGGAAGGAAGAAGGGTCCAAGAAAGTTGGTTCATTTTTAAGAATCCGTTCTCCAAGCTCAAGTGAGATTCATCCCAACAAAGAAGAAGTCAGGCAAAGATGTCAGGAAGCCTGCAGGGATGAACAAGCAGCTCCTGGACAAACTCAAACACAAACTAGGAAGTCTACAGAGGGTGTAAGCAAGGACAGGTAGCCTGGGAGGAATACAGAGAAATTGTCCAGGGTTCAAGTTATGAAAGCTAAAACCCTGATAGAATTAAATCCAGAGATTATCAAGGACAACAAGAAATCCAGAGGGACCTGGACAGGCTGGAGATGTGGGTCTGTGCAAAACTCATGGAGTTCAACAAGGCCAAGTGCAAGGTCCTGCATGTGGGTCAGGGCAATCCCAAGCAAAACATGTACTGGGTGGAAACTGAATAGAGAGCAGCCCTGAGGAGAAGGATTTGGGGGTGTTGGTGAAAGCCAGCCATGTCCTGGGCTAAATCAAAGGAAGTGTGACCAGCAGATCAAGGGAGGTGATTCTGGTCCTCTACTCTGCTCTTGTGAGACCCCGCCCAGAGTACTGCATCCAGCTCTGGGGCCCCAGCATCAGAAGGATGTGGACCTGCTGGAACAATTCCAGAGGAGGACCATGAAGATGATCAGAGGGCTGGAGCATCTCTCCTGTGAAAGATAGGCTGAGAGAGCTGGGATCGTTCAGTCTGGAGAAGAGAAGGCTTCTGGGAGACCTAATTGTACTTTCCAGTGCCTAAAGGGGACCTACAAGAAAGCTGGAGAGGAACTTTTTATGAGGGCATGTAGTGATAGGACAAGGAGGCAGATCTATATTAGGAAGAAATTCTTTACTATGAGAGTGGTGAGGCACTGGAACAGGTTGCCCAGAGAAGTGGATACCCCACTCCTGGAAGTGTTCAAAGTCAGGCTGGATCAGGCTTTGAGTAGCATGGTCTAGTGGAAGGTATCCCTGCCTGTGGCAGGGGTGTTGGAACTAGATGATCTTTAAGGTCATTTCCAACCCAAACCATTCTATGATTCTATGTTTGTCTTTTGAAAGGCTGAAACATAGCTTCTTGGTTCTTCCAGTAATGCTGTGAACTATTTTTCTCCTTCACAGTCCTTCTTACTCCCTAGATTCATCTATCTAGCCCTTTATATTTCTTGATTTCTGAACTGACTAAATTTTTTCAATTTTTCCACAGGAATGCTGAGGCTCAAATCCATTGCTCCTTTCATCATAATCCAGGTTTACAGAGGCATTAAAGCATAATTAAAGCATATGTTAATTGTGTCTTGTCACACTTTCCTCAGTTTTGCCTTAGCATCTTTGATTTAATTCTTTGTCCCATCTTATCTCTAGATTTCTCTGAGAATTGCTGTTTTGGTATCACAGAGTATTCAGAGCTTTGTGGGTCATGCCTCTTCACTACCCCTCTTGCAATCTGTTAATTTGCATTCCTTTAGGGTGAATTTCATTTAGGTAATTTATTTTACTGCAGTGTGGCCACTCTTAGGTTAACTTGTATGACTTGTTGAAGTTAAGACTTTATTTGTTAGAGCATCTCAGTAGTTAATTTCCCCAGCACTGGCAGCAACTAAGAAGAGGTGTGGGAATGAAACATAGGGATGAGAGAAAAAGCTGTCCAAAAGGAAGAGGCAGAGGAGTACCAGTAGAACTTGCAGATCTAATTAGAAGAGTTTTTTCATCAACACTTTGAGTATGACATACTCCTCAGATTTTAATATTTCCATGGATAAGACATGGTGAGATTTTTTCCTGGTGAATGTGACTGCAGTTAACCCAGCACGCAGATTTTATCAAGTCAGCCTTTTTTCTTTTCATAGATTTCCTGTCTTTTTGTTAGCTAAAACAACCTACATGGCACTGAAGAAAGAGGCATGCCTTTAATAAAGGTGTCAGTTCACTGCCATCTACACCTCTGTCTCTGCATCTATGAGACATTCTCTGGAACAGAAAATAATCCTCATTCTGTGTCATTTTCAGTAAGTGGTGGTGTCTCCCTCTCTCACTTGAAGTTCTGTTTCACATGATTTGCATGGCATCTCTGAAACATTCTGAAATCAATTTATTTATAAAATACACATTTAAGGAAGGCAGATGCATCATAAATGCAGTATTCAAACCAATTTCCTATTTATTATTCCACTGCAAAGGGGGTTTAACTCTCCTCTTTTCATGTCTATTAGCAAGCAAAATGCTTCTGGAAAAATGGCAAAACCTTCAGTGTTAACTGGCCCTAAGCATATTATTCCTGCCTCCCCCACAAGCTATGTCATTCCAATGAAATGTGTACACACTCTTTGGCAAAAACAATTACAGCACTTGTTTTGGATATATGTGTAATTGTTAAAATGAGGATGTTCCCATTGAAATCCTGATAGTGAAAGTGAACACTTTTCTGGTTCCCTCAATGTTTTGTAGGAATTTTCCTTAACTTCACACACATGTCATAGGTTTCCTCCTTTTGTCTTCAGCAAGACCTTCCATGTAGTCCTGGTGGTCAACACTTGATTTCACCTGTTTCTCATGAGAAGCCTTATGTTACTAACCACCAGCCTCTGTGCTCTGAGAGGCTCATTTTGGAGGCTGTTGGTTGTATTCCTGTATCACACTCACTGTTAGGTAACTTCAGGCTCCCCAGTCCCTGTGCCTTCGGTGTCTTCTTGACCTTGGTGGGAGTTGAAGATACTTAGTCACAAGACTGGAGGCAGACTTGAGTTCGCTCAAGTATTTGCTGTGCTATCTGATTTGAGCATTTAAAGGCCAGGAGCCTGAATGCTTTGATATTTAAAGTGAATGAACTGTTTTGCAGAACATATATTAGTTTCTTTTAAGTGTTTATGCTGTAAGAAAAGATTTTAATTAATTTTCAGTTCTTTCTCTGACGCACGATGATTCTAAGAATCTGTCTCTGTAGGGTGCAGAGTCTGACAGAAGTGGATGTTGTATTGAAGTCTTAGACGCCAGCATAGGATAGCTTCAGCAGGCACTCTGAGAAGGTTTGTTTTGCCTGGTGTTTGGTAGAAACATCATATTAATATCCAGGATGAAGAAAGAGACACCAAAAATAGAATATGTAGGAAATGAAGAAAGATATTTCCCCTCAAGAGGATTGGCTTTTGAGAAGTTCTGTTAACTAGTGGATGCCCGGGGACTGAAGGAAAAAATATTGTCCATGTGGAGGAATACTGTGGGCCAGGTGACTGTGGGTGTAAGTGAAACACTGTGATACAGTAATGGAGAGCATGTAAGTTGCTTTAAAGGAAATACTCTCTGTTACTGTGGTGGAAGTAGATGAAGTGATGGCATACCACCCTTCAATTACTCTGTTAAGCAATCCAGTAATGTTTTAGATCTCATTTCTGTACTGATATACTCTTGATTTCAAGTCCCTGTAAAATAATGGTTTTCTGCTACATTCTTCATTCTAGGCATTAGAGAGACCAAAATGGGTTGTAAGCAATTTTAAGGAAAACGATAATTTCCGAGTAACATTCTGTGGTTCAAAGGATTATGAACTTTATGATCTATACACAGATGTTTCATATAGTTGGTGATATACCTGTTGAAGTTTCTTATATAGTGGAAATACTATTTTCTGAGAGCTTTGCCCAGGTGAAGATGTCTTGTACTTCATATACCTCCTCTATATTGATTTAAATATGTTTGGAAGTTGTTAATTCCGAACAAGGTCAATAATTGAACTACACTTTGTGCAGAAAAATTTAATACCTCATGTATTTATCACATTCTCCTTATGAATTGTTCAGACTTCTGGGCAGATTATGTCCTTTGCTGTCATAATGCAATTAAGCCCTCATTTCTCACTGGTGAGTTGGTAATACAAGGATTCACATGACTTTGCTCCATTATGCAGCTTCAATTTCCTGTTTATGTGAGGGAAACAATAATTTAAAAGAATAATGTTTAGTGTTATTTCAGAAGAATGAGGCATACTGCCTGATGAACACATGTGCAGCAAGTCACAACCATATTGCCCTTCCTAATTGTTCAAGTAGTAAATGAAGAGATGGGAGAAATTTTCCCAGCGGTCAAAAGGTCATGACCAACTGGAAGCTGTTGGAGTAGAATAAGCATATTTCTGTGCATCTGACACAACTTGTCTTTGCAGATCTATTTAAAAAAAACCTTCCTTCTCCCCCCACTCCCTTTTATATATGGCCATAAAGCACACATTCTTCCCAATGGTTAGGCTATTATGGAATTTTTCAGTGATACCTATTCTGTCACTTTCCGGTGTGTAACTCAAGAAAATGGAAATATCGTTGCCACTGTAAAATACACAGTCTACACATCAACTGGTAAGCTCTCAGAGACGTTTGCAGTGTTGTAGTGATTCGGCCTTGTGTTTTTATGTAGTACTCAATCTTCATAAGACTGCATGTCACCGGTACTATACAGGCTGGAGCTTGTGTGCTGTGATAATGACAGTCATGAAATGCAGCCCAGTAAAAGAGACATATAAGAGAAAGTGACAGAATAGAAATGAAGAGGTTCCTTGTGGTAGGAATGAGTCTTTTCCTTATTCTTTGTAAAAACTCAGACTAAAATAAAGAGGGTTTTCTATTACCTGCTTATTCTTTACTGCACCAATGTTGGTTAACAGAGATTTCTCTTTGCCTCACTAAGTCTCATAGCACCAGCAGCACAGGTTCTCCTGTTGTCTCTTTTACATTTCAATACAGAAGCAGGAAAATCAACTTTTGAGTTTTTCTCTTAGTGGCCGTCTGGAATTTTCTTATGCATAATAGATATACTGAAGTTTAACACTAAAAATAATACATCATAAAACAGTTCCCCAGTATTGTTCTCAGCTCGTATGCTAATGGGATTTTGCTGACTTCATGATGAAGGTAGCAGTGTGCTGATTTTCTCAAAACAGGAGAACAGCCACGCAGAAATCTTTCCTAATCAGAGAAAGCATGAAAAATGCCTTGCTCATCAGAATTCATTTTTTTTTCATTTTCATTTTTGAACAATGTAAATTTAAGTCTTATTCAAAATTATGGCAGAGCAGAAAGAAAGAAATCTTTCTAAATATCCTTCCCCATGCTTCTTCCTTCAGTGTTGTTTACCTAACTAAAACTGGCCTGGAAATCCTGCCTTATTTCTTATCTCCTCAGTAGGATAGATTATTTCTTGTATCTTTGTGGAGGCCCTTTTCGCCATTGTACAGTATAATAAAATTTGTTCATTCATTTTCTTAATCCATATGGCAGTCACAAACCACTCAAATCTTCCCCCCTCCTTCCCCCCTGCTTCTCCCACTATTCAGCCTCTACATGCCTTTTTTGTAGAGTAGAAACTTCCTTTTTTGAGACCTAAATAAGCAGAGCCCTTAATCTGTTTTAGGTTTAAGCATGAAAATTTTTGCTTTGACTTGAGTCAGTGAGTCATCAATAGGACAACTCACTTGGTTGTGTTTAAGCTGTGACTGAGTAGACTTAGTGAAAAGTGGTCAGATGAAACCACCCAACAGACCCATTGAGAAATTTTTACAAGGACTGAGATTTATTGACTCAGAAAATATTTATGACTACACAGGAGCCTGAGGAAGACAAGATCTAAGGTATATTAAATAGATTAGAAAGAATGGATGGTCCTGCTTAATCCCAGATCAGTATCCTTTGGCTTCATACAGAGATGCCCAAAGGAGTTTCTGGGCTTTGTTTCCCCAGGAGTGACATTGTTTGGACTTTAAAAATTATTAACTCTTAATTAGGGATGTTGATGAAGTTATCAGCTGAAGGACTTGTAGTTTTGCTCTCTGTGGATGGTCAGAAGTCCAGCCAGATCAGAAGATTGTATTTACTCTTCCAATAGAGATGGGAGGAAATGAGAAACATCCTTCTGACAGCATCAGTGGATACAACAAGACTTCTTATTTGGATATAATTCTTTATATCTGCTCCCTTGTATTTTGTAGAACTGTTCTGTTCTCTGGGAGCATGGCTTGCTGTGTTGTTCAGACTGGAAAGGGGTAACATTTCTGTCCATGGCACAATGCTGCTTTTCCCAGTTCCTCACGAAAAAACTTTTTGAAATGGAGGTTGGGGAATTTGAGACAAGCTTATCATACCTATCAAACAAAATAATTTCTGTGTCTATTCCAGAAAATCTTAGTCTTTCTGTTAAGAGACCATATTTTCCTTTGCCATTTGTCTATCTGGTCTACAAGCTGAAATGTAAAGAAAGGCAGAATCACAAAATCAGTATCAGGAAAAAGGACAAAAATCTCCCCTTTCAAGTAATCTCAAGGACTGAAATGGATTTCTTCCAGCAACCAAAACTGGCTAATCAGATATCTCTAATCAGCACAAGGTGGGCCAGTGTGGAGGGCTGACCCTGGGCCAGTCAGAGCTGATTTGACCCATCTGTGTCCAGCCTGGGCAGCCCCTGCCCCTCTTCACAGGAGTAGCCCGGCAGCTTCCCTGCCTGGGCCCTGGCAACTGGAACAGCACTGTCTGTGAGCAGGGGGGGCTCGTAAAGATTTTGGGAGACATCTTTCAACTAGCCAAATGGACAAATCAGTTTTAGTCAGGAAAAGAGTGGGTCCTCTCTATTGCCTCCTAATTATTTTTTTTTTAAATCACATTGAAGTGATTCTGAACATGTCTCTGTCTCACTCAAGTCCATAAGCTTACATTTGTGTATTTTGTCTTTCTCATCATCTAGGTCATTCCTTTCACTATACCACAGAGATACATTTCTTCATGCCAGAGCTGCAGGATAGGGCAGGAAGTGGAAAGGTGTTTGCTCTGGAGCTGGCCTTTCTTCCTGGCACTTTCCTACAGAGAGAGCCCTTAAGTCTTCAACAGAGCTAAAAATCATCAAACCAGCTGATAAAGGGAAATGTGTTTACTTTTGTCTCATCCTTCCTCCTCTTACCGGGGCTCTGACGTTTTGCCATCTGAGCAGCAGTGGCCACTTTCAGCAGCACCGTCTGCAACCCTGGCCCCAAAGACAACACTTGAAAATACACAGTGTGACACTTCGTGCTTCGGGTTTTAATGCATGGGAGGTGGGAAGGAGATAGGGAAGACATATTGCAAAAGGTCAGGTAAAACCTCACAGGAATTTGTGTGGATTTTCCACGTATCGAAACTTTGTATGAGTCAATTTTAAATGTATGCATGAAAAACTTCTGTGTTTCCTTTACCTGTGATCACTGTGCTCCATGGGGACCTTTGGATAAACAGACATAATAACCTTTTTGCATAGCAAGCAAGGTCTTTAGTAATTTGTCTCTTCCTTTGTTTTCAGAGCTGTTCAGACCTAAGGTTTCTCCTCATCTTTTATAGCAAGAGAAACATAAGAGAAGAAGAAAAGTTATCTTCGTCAAAAATTATTGGGATCCCTGTGAGGAAAACCCCCATTTTTTTTGTGATTGACATTTCTACATGTCCTTCTTACAAAATCCGTACCCTGAAACACTGACGGGTGTTCCACACTCCCACCCATTGTGTTGTTCAGTGTTTCGTGAAGACTTTGGAGCAGGAAGGTGGTTGATTCATATTTGCTAATAACAGTCCTGTGAGGAGGGAGGGCTCTGCAAGTGAAGAATGCAAGAGCAGAGAGCAACCCTCATTAGGATGCCACGTGAAGGGTGTTGGCCTGCTGAGATCCCAGCAGCACTCCCAGCTCCGCTCTTGCCATGAGTGGGAGAGCAAGCTGGGCTGTGTGTCCAATGGCACTTCGATGGAGAAGATGGAGGCAATAGCATTTCTGTGTCTCAGAGGCCACTGTAGTCCCCAACTCTTTTGAGTCCCTTTCCTGCTGAAGACCTCAGCAGCAAAGCTTCCTTCAGGCAGAAAAGGCACTTCTCTGGAGCTGGCTACTGTGCAAACCTTTAATCAGCAAAGCCATGCTGTCCTTGCATTTGCACGGTAATTAAATAGGGGATCCTAGTGCCTGGGGCTAACAGCCTGGATCTCCTCTGTGCGTAGCTAATCCTGCTCTCCCATTACCTTACATCCTTCCATTTTTAAATATATATAAAGCCACAGAAAAAGGCTTGTAGATAATCTAGAAGGGAAGCAAAAAAGCTATGCATCATTGTTATATTAAGAGTCAAAACCCACCAGTCTGCACAGGCAAAATCTTGTTCCCATCTGCCAAATACAGAAATACAATATGTATTTTCTGGATCCAAAAATGGTGGATAGAGCCTGCTGGCTGCTGGAACTTACAAACGTTTGGTCAAGCATCTAGTTGTAGATGGAGCACTACTCTACAGCTCACAACATGATCCAGGAGGAACTCCAGCTCAGTGGAATACTTGAGGGAGAGGAGGATGAAGAGGAATTGCATTTCATTTAAAGGCACTCCTTTTTTAGCAAATATAAATATAAATAATCAACAGGTAAAGTTAATATGCTACATTTTGGGCAGAGTTGGAGGCAATCTGCTTGAAACTCTCAGATATGTTGTCAGTCTCTTTTTTATTTGTAGAACCTTGGAAAATTTCTAGTGGAGTGCATACAATTTTAGTGTGGGGATTTTTTTCAATGTGTTCGTGTAAAATATGAAATAGTGTTTTTTTCATCATTCTTTATAGTAAAGCAGTGCATAGATCTGTAGTGGGCAGTTGAAAGTCATTGAACTAGACTTTGCACGTTTCAAAAAAACTTCCTACTTTTACTAAGCTAGTTTTGTTAAAGTTGGTGTAAATATATCTTTGTAACCTTACCTGTATGCTGAAGGTGTTTGAAAGGCATATTCTGGCTGTGGCAGAATTCTTGCTGGCTAATGGGAGTGTTGTAGGGACTTTAGGAGTGCAGTCAGGGGCCTAAAAATGCACTTGATGTGAATGTGTCTTTGTTCATTGTGAACCAGCTAACTGAGAAGCTGCTTTTCTCTGCTTCTTGCTTCAAACACGTGTGTTTTCTTGGAAGACATCCTTTTGTATTATCAGTCTGTCTCTCGGGCTGTTCTGGTCCTTGATTATTGGAAGATTTTCTTGCCTAGAAAGAAAACTTGAGTAGATTAGCTGTGAACAACACAAAACTTGCTTTTCTCTTAATCAGGCTCCTGTTACAGCCCATAAATAGAAGTGTTCTTAGAGCTCCAAACTCACATCTTGCCAAGGGGATAATAAATTACATTAATGCAATTGCAAAAATCAAAGATAATTTTCATTAATGTCCATTCCCCACAACTGCATGTAATTCTAAAAAGACTCAGTCCAGACAATGAAGTGAATTAGTCTTAAAAAAAGCAGGTAGGTCTACTTTCTATGAAAGTCCCAATGTTTCGACCTACTATGTATGTTATACTTAGCCACTTCATTATTCTTACCTGTCCTGTATCTTGCAGAAAAATCAGGAGAATCATATAGATGAATTGTGGATAATAATATCTGAATGAAAATTTTGTGATGCAGGAGAATGAAACTCAGATGATGTGATGGAAGAGTTACTTAGATACTATAGTGATGATAGTGGCACAGGACCTTATATAGAAGTAGAAATGAAACATAAATAGAAATAGAAATGGTTTTCCAGCAGTCATTCTGCTACACAGAATTCCTACCAGGGTGAGCATGAGTTTTGCATACCAATCAGCAACAAAATAGTACCTTATAATTTTAGAATCTATATAAAGGGAAAATGAAAGAAAAATTAGGGTTGGCTTGTGTAAAACTGTCAAAGCTGGAGAGATCTGAGAAGATGCCTGACAATTCACTGATTCATTTGAATGGTGCTGAACAAATAAGGTCAATTAAATTTCAGAACAAGGTGACTGGTTTTAGATTGCAGGTGTTTCTTCATTCATTGTCAAAAAGCAGATGGGGGAAGTTGATTGACTATCTCCAGCATTTTCCACTCTCCCTGTTGTTTGATACATCTTCTAACGGGTGAGTATGGTCTTAGAGAAACAGCCTAAGTAATGGCTCTGTTTCCTTAGGTGAATGGTTGAAGAGGCTGCAGCATCATAAAATGCATTCTTACTTGATATCCTTGCTATGGCTTTTACTTCTCAGGTTCATGCAGCTGCTCCACACAACAGTGTTTCTGAGCCATGCAAAACAACTCCTTTCCATGCCTAGTGGTGATTTGCTTTAAATAAAAGCTTTGCAGACCTTGATAGAGACAGGGACTGAAAAGCAGCACTCGAGTCCTTGAATTCTGTCTTTTGTTAGCATGCTCTCTTTTGTCTTCATTATTATCATTATTATTGCAGCAATTGCCATTGTTGAAATTCTTCTGCAGCAGAGAAGTCCCTTGGTGCCTCAGCCCTGGGTGACAGAGCACCTGGTACCAGGCATGAAACAAAGAAGTCAGCCTGACTCAAGTGGCAGACAATCTCTGGTAATTCTTCTGTATCATTCACGTATCTTACATCGACATGTCATGAAATCTTACATTAAAGCATTGTTTGAAACAAAAATATTGTTATATTTGTCATTATTAATGTGTACCAAACAGATACTTTTTGCCTCTCTTTAGGAATTGGAGTTCTCTGTGTTTCACAGCTGTTAAAGTGACATTTCCTACTCCATGTGAGTTGATCTCTTTCTTTCCATTTTCCTTGGTTACCTATGTCTTTGCAATAAAAAATTTACTTTTCTAACTTTTTCTGATAAAAGCAGAGTAAAGGCCTGAAGGCTGTGGAAGATGTCAGATAGTAAATAATCAAGCCCTGCTTCTTTTCAGTCCTGCTCATCAGATTAAATGCTCAATTCATTTGAAAATCTGAATGTAACAACGATCATGTACATCTTCTGTTTCAAAAGACAAGCAAAAAAAAAAAAAAAATCCAAGGATAATAGAATCAGGGCTCTCAAGGAGAACCAGGACAAATGCCATTCTGGTGTTTTGCCTGGTAACTGGAATAATTGTGACTGTTGGTGTGATCTTTGCCGTGATTTTGATGACTCTTCACTGGTAGCTGGAGAACATACAATGTGATTTACATCTTATTTGATCAGAATATGGTGTTACTGTTGACAAATGACCTAGGGTAAACTATTTAACTTTCTTTGTAGTTTAATATCTGTCTTGCCACTAAAGAAAGCAGGAAGAAACCTTTAGGGATTGGGAAGTAGTACTTTGCAAAGTTGCTACAGTGACAGCGGATGGGAAGACAATGACTCAGAGCAATTTATATAAACCTACTCAAAACCACGGTTTTGTTAATTTTTTTTCCATTTCAGGGCTGTTCAAATCTATTTGAAAATCAAAATCTGAGCAACACAATCAAGAATCTGTGTAAGATCTGTAAAAGATCACTGTGTAACATGGAAAATATAGCCTTCTTCTCAGGAGGAAAACTTTGAAGGTGAAGGAGCTCTCACTCACAGAGCATGAAGTAAGTCCTTCCAGGAACTGCAAAATGAACAGAATCAGGAAAAAAATTACACAGAAGTATGATCTAAAGAAGATTAAAATACATTTGAAATACTGGTTTTAAGAACTAATTTTTACAGTTCATTCACTGTCTTGGACTACTGGACTTTCAATGAAATGGGTAAAAGTGCTTGTATTTTAAGGTGGACATAATTCCTCAGGTAATTTTAAAGTCTGAGCACCTCTGAACTGGAGAACAAAGCCAGATTTTAGTGAGGACATTGAAAATTATATATTTAACTTCTCTTAATTTTGTGAAAACGTTAATCCAGACTAGATGAAGCTAAGCCTATGGCCTAGGCAGGAACTGTAAGTGCTCCTTATTTCCTCAATGGTCTTCAGGCACGGCACGTATTATGTAATCACCATAATTCAATTTCTTCTTGACACATAAAAGGATGTGTAATGGCAGGGAAGATCATTAGAAGTTGCTTCATAATTTTCATTGATTTGTTACCTGCACATTTGCACACATAACCATTTCTACCATGAAGGAGACTAAAATATGTGAACAGAAGAATAAACACATAGGGACAGCCCAAGGATTCATTTGGCTCTGTAATAAAAATCAGTGGACAAAGCCAGGCTGCCTAGAAAGAGCACAAAACCAAGACAGGGCTGTATGTTTTCCACATGTATCTTCCATCTTCTAGGCATTTGCAGGTTTTCTAACCCAGATGCAGTTTCTAAACAGTAGCAACCTTGAATGGACTTCTCTTCCATGGCTTTTTTCAGTGTACCCTTGGACCTGTGTAAGCTTCAGTCACGGAAAGCATCCCACGGCATGGAGATCCACAGCCCAACCACACCTTCTGTCCCTGTTGAACCAACCTCCTGCTTGCTTCATTTGTCACACCTTCCTTCTTGGAAAGGCAGGGAGACATCAATCCCCACTATTGTCACCCTGAAGGGGACCACTAACATGTTCCCTGGTTATTTTCTTTCTGGACTGAAGAGTGCAAAACTACATAGTGATTCTTCATCCTGAAACCTTCCCGTACCTCTGACTGTCCTGCTGACCTTCTCTAGCCCTCCTCCATTACTTGTCTCTTTTGTTACGAAGGTGTTTTGTGTAAATAAATATTGTTTGATGCAAATAAAAAAAAGCTGAGCTGGTGACATATTGAAAACGCACTATGGACTGATCAAAATGCTTAATAGATTTTATGATTAAGGTTTTCGAGTCCAGTAGAAGTGACCAAAATACTGAGTGAAAAGTGACCAAATACTGAGTACTCCAGGGTGGAGAATGCTTCTCAGTAAAGAACATTGCAACAAAATTGCAAAAACATAGATTGGAAGTAGTAACTCATCCTCTCAATAAATTCCCCTTCTTTTCAGATCCTCTGCTGCTGCAGATGTTCTAACTACACCATCTGCATATCCTTAAAAAGCATTATCATATTTTTCAGAGATACATAATTTTGTTTGCTGTTTAATGAAAAGATCATTTACATTTTTGCAAATAAAACATCATATTCAAAAATGATGTGCACTTAATTCTATAAAAATATCTTCTTTTAAAAAAGGAAGTGATATTTTTGGTACCACTATTATTAGCTATGACATTTTATATCATTTGCTGGATAAACTTAAAAGTCTTGCAACATTAAGAAAAAAATGCATACGGAAGGAAAAAGCAGACAATAACAATTCTGCGGTTTGCAAAACTGGTTTACACATTCAAGGTGAATTTTTGCTCCCATTCAATCAGAGTCTGGGACTAAATTTTGAATGCTGGTCTTAAAAATATACCAAAATCAGATCTTACTACTTGGGAAAATGTTTCCACTGAATGTGTCATGAATATGAAGCCCTGCCATCAGTTCTGCAATTGACTTTTGAACTCCTCTTTTTGTGTTGTAATTAGGATGTAGCATAACTGAGGGAGAAAGAGAGGGAAGTAGAATATTCTTTTCCATAATAAAGCACACAAATAGTATTATACAACCATTTTGTATTTTAATAACATTTGCAAAGAATCTCCAGTCTTATTTGAGTTGATATTTTGAAGATTTTAAATTTCCATGGTCTGCTAGCAAATCTGGCAAAAAGTAATAGATACATTAGCAGAGCAGTTCAAAAAACGAAATTCAAAACCAGCTGAACTAATTCATACCAGTGAGTGTGGGGGCCTTAGAGTAGGTCAAGAAGGTTTTGTTCTTTATTGGCTCTGAATGTCTTCATGATCTGAGGAGCCCAAAAGAGCTTTTGGCCAATGCAGACCAGGCAGCCTCCCCAGTATGCTCTGTAAATTGTGGTCTGTAGACAAACCCCAGTGCTTTGGGAGTGCACAGGGCAAATCTATTTACCCTCATTCAGACACCCTCTACACCACACCTGGGAGGGCCATCAAGCTCAGATCATCTGCCAGGAGACCTTTTCACCTGTTTTTTCTGTACAGAGGATGCCTAGTGTCTCCTTCCACTATTCCAGATGCTGGACCAGGATACAGGGACCAGACTGAAGGTGAAAATCTCATCATGATTAAATTTAAGCTTGCACTTATGTTCCTTCCTGAACTAAGATGTCCTCATACATATGCTTAAGTGATTTCCCAAATCAGGGGCAAAACAACTGTGTCATCTTTTGGTTTCATTTGCTTTGCATTGTCTAATATCACAGCATAATCTTGTGGGTTTTGTTGTAATTTAACAGCATTTTAACCATATACCCACTATCCTTTCATCTTCCCTTTCTTACTCCTATTAAAGAAAAATCATTTTGGAATGCGTATCTTGTCTGTATATGACCTACCATCTGTCTCAGGAGATTTAGGATGCATTTATATAGTTATTTAAGTCTTGATGTATGTGCAGTTCGATTTATGTATGGTCTAATAGTATATATTATAGAAATTTTATTTTTCTTTGACAGCTTTACTGGCTCTTTTTGGAAATGAAACTTCTATGGTGAATTTCACAGATTTTAATATTTTTTGATAACTTTGTTTAGTCAAACACACTTTACAAAATAATCAGTATTTATGTTTTTTCTTTGCTGTTATGCATAGAGCAGAGAGATTGCTAGAAAAATATGGTAATTTTTTAACCTGATTTTCTGTAAAGTAAAATAAAGAATTGCTAGTTGAAAACCTGATTCAGTGCTCCATGACTAGTGGCAAAATTTCAGCATTGTGCAGCTATTATAGGAGGAAAATAAGAAAAGAATTTGATTTATTATTTTATGAATCAGAAAGGTACAGCTAACTGTTAAGTCAAATGTACAGCATTTTGTATGGATTTTGGAAATAAAACTCTGCATTTTCCAATTGTTTTTCTGTAAAGTATGGAGATAGATTTTTCAGGAGCTGAGCATTCAGTTCTTACTTCATTATAAGACTTTTGTTATAGTAGGCCAATGTTGTTCACTTATAATTTGCTAAGTTTTTTCTTAGCTATGTAGAAAAACCTTTGACTTAGAACTGGGTCAGAGCGCTTAGACTGGAAAATTCATTATGGCGCATTTTCAGAACACGGCTACTTTTGCAGGAAATTGTGTGTTTGTGGGCCATGAAAAGTCAGCTAGAGAAAAAGCTCGCATGTCTGAAGCAATTAAACCCCAAATCCAGCATGGCCATATATGGATAATTGGCTATTTAAAAATACTTAACCTTATTGTCTTTTGCACTCTGTCCTCGTGTTCTTATAATCAGAAAGTTGCTGGGTGAAATGGGAAGACTTGAGCCAATTAAATCTTCATTTGGGACTCCAAGCCCTTTCCCAAAGACATGGCTTTGTAGTATATGTTCCTACAAAGTCTTCTGGCACTTTGTACTGGTCCTCATTGAAGGTTTCATATGCTGTCATGACATTAGAATTAAATATTAATATGAAGTTTTCATGTAAATGAAACTGTGACTATTTTGGGATAAAATTATATTGAATGACACCTAATAAGAATAATGGTAAATTGTTAATTAAGATCCCTTGATAATTGCAATGACTCAAATTTTTGCTACCTTTAACTGCCAAATTTTAGCATTTAAAGCAGAAATTTTCCATAATGAGGGTTCAAGACACAATCTTTCTTTCTGAGTATACAGAAAGAGCAGTCAGATGCTTTGGGTTTTTTTTTTCTGAGGACCCGTTCAGTGGAAAAACAGGTTTCTAATCCCATCTCTTGCATTCCTAGTTTCTGCTTCCACCCCAGTTTCCCCCCATCCCAGCCTACTCTCCCATTAATACAGCTCTGCCTTCATGTTGGTAAGACTCAGGTTGAACAGGAAAAGAATGACACTGTGACCTGGAGATGATGGAAGAGAATTAGGAAAGAGCAAGAAGATTAAAACAGGCTGGGTGAGTATTTTGAGAGGGGCTGGTGAGAGTAGGGTGGGATGGGGGGAAACTAGGAAGGGAGCAGAGACTGGAAGTACTGAAGAAGTAGTTATGGAAGGAAGGCTGAGAAGAAAAAATAAATTAAGCAGCATTCTGAGCTTAGTGAGACAAAGAAACTATGCTTAGAAACCAAATAGGAGGGGGGAGGAGGAATAGATACTGTGAAAAGAGAGATGCCTGTGAACAAGATCTCTGCTGAGGGGTAGAACTGGCTGGATAGAAAGCCAGACAGGAATTGTGAGTAACATAGGGCAAGAGGCTGGGATTGTGACAGCCTGGGATGCAGAGAGAGAGATCAAGCAGGGAGCCAAACACACTGAACATGCAGATAGAGAGAATAAAGGCAGGATGAAGATACTGAAAATGAGGAAACAACCTTGGATGCCAGGACAGGAGAGTCAAGGGACCGGAGGGATGAAAAACAAAGCTGGAGGGAAAGCATAGAACTAAATGGATAAGAAAACAGAAACTGGGATGAGAAACCTGAAGAATTGAGGCTGGAAGTCACTGGCAAGAATGGATTGAAAAAATGAGCAAGAGAGATGTAAAACTACAGCAAGTACAGTTTTTGAAGGGACAAGAAAGAAGAGGTCAGAACAGAGAATTTGTTTGGAGGTACCTGTGTCCACTTGAATAGTCTGCTATCTGGAACTTGGATTAGGAACAATTTTTCTGAGCTTCTTCTCTATTGCTAGCAACCATCTACAAAAACTATTAGCAAACTGTGCCTATTGGCTCCTGCATTTACAGTTAGCTTGAATATCTCACTGCATCAGCACAAGTATCCAGAGCCCCGTTCTGCAGCTCAAAGTCCCAACCTTGCGTGTGGTTTTTGTTGTTACGAGTATGGTGCCACCTGGAAGAACTCCTGAATAGTTGGTAAGGAGTTTAAGAAATCACAGAAAACTTGAAAGGAATTGCAAGTTTGAGTGTTAAGGTGTGTATGTGGGCTGTATAGCACTGGCCCAGCCACTGTCTCTAGTGCACTCTTGAAGACAGAGTAGGGTGCAGGCTTGTTCCCTCAGCACACTCACACAGAAGGGAGTAGAGGACTAGCCAAAGCTGTCAGGATAAGCAGCACTGGTTAGACAAACTTGGGAAATCCCAAAAAGGTTAGCAGCAAGGCATTTCAAAGGCAAAAGAGAGACTGTAAGGTTTTCTCCCTTTTCCCCCATTAAGTTTGGCTGTAGGCTGAGGTGGGGCTAGGACTTCATCCAAATAACTGAAAAAGAACAGAGGCCACCGAGGAATTTAATGAGGCAGCATGCTGAGAGACAAACCTTATAGACTGGCAGACTAGTGTGTGTATGTCCTTCATTGTAAAAGGAAGGTCCTGGAAAGACAGGGGTTTTTTTACATGTTTTTCAGTTTGAAAGCCTTCAGACATTTATCTCTGTAGATAAATAGATAAAAGAAAATTTCTTGTCTCATAAAAAGTTCATCAGGTGAATGATGTAGTTCTTGCAAAATGTCATCAGTCTTCCTGGTCCAAGTGGTATTCACAGCAGGTTCTCAGCCAGTGGAAGTCAAAATGCCAATATCCTTTGAATAGCATAGGGGCAAGTCATGCATAATTGAATTTCTTGTTTTCATTGTTAAAGCACTGATTTTATCCAAGCTGCTCATGTACTGCACTTGCTAATCTGAGGGGAAGGCATTTGTAATTTTCTAAGAAAGCTTTAAAGACCTTAAGTTTGCAGAACACACATCCAAAAGAACCCAGCAGACCACCTGGTCCAATTTTGTGTCTGTAAGACGCTCTTCTTGTCTGTCTATTGCTGTTGTGCTGAGGCTGGAAACTCAGCTGAAGTCTGTATTTAACAATACCTGCCAGAAAAGCAGGGTCATTGCTCTGGGGTCATTGAAAGACTGGAAATCCAAAACTTCCCTTGGAGATTTATTCCACAGGTTTATTGCCTTTTCTGCTGTACAAGAACTTCCCCTCGTTCAAAATGTGAATGCATCTGCCTTCCTCTTCCAGCCACTGGTTTCTGTTTCTGCTAAAGTCAACAGTTTTTTAGTGCTTCGTATTTTTTCTTTATGGAAAATTTTTTCTTCACCAACATATCAAACAGACCAATTTTTGGTCTTCTTTTATGACTAAGCTTCTTAAAGGTCCTCTCAAAATCTTTTGTCTCATGTTTGGGTATTTTTTCTGATTCTTTTTGACATCTTCTAATTTTTCAGTATTATCTGTTCAACCAAGAACCATATATGCCCTATGACACTGATGTCTGTGTTCACCCGCTTGCTATGCCTTCATCCTAAATCCTTTGCAGGGTCACATCTTTATTAAACCCAGTTCATCATTTGGTAGATACAAACTACATTCCTTATTCCTGAACCAACTTCTCATTTGACTCTGGTAAATCACACAGGGGTAAGAGTTGTTCCTATGTGTCCCTAATTCTCTCATATGCTTCTCCCACCTTCATTCACTGCTTCACCCCTCTTCCCACCCCTGTTCATGCCCTCCACCCATTTTGTCTTCACTAGAAGCACTGTCACTATTCAGAGAACTGAAGGTTGGTTGACATGATGTGCATAGGTGCTAGTAAGAACACAGCCCCAAATCCTGTTTCATTTGCAGGGGGATACCTGTGTCTGCATTTAAAATTAAAAATTTGCATGATAAAATAAGAGCACAGACTGCTGTTTCACCATTCACAGCTCCTCAGCAGTGAGGGAAGGTCCCTGATTCCCTTCATGCCATACCCTAGGAATCTCTCATATTTCTATGCATTAGTAGAACTTGAGTAGAGAGGGAGGAGTGTGGGATGCAGGGAGGAATCCTTTACGTTAATCCCCAGCCTGGTAGCTGAGGTGCTTTCCTGAGAGATATATCTATTTCTTTCCTTCAGCTGAGAAAACGGATTTGGGTCTTTGGTCACTGCCCAACTGAGCAGAACAGGAGGTTAATTTATTGAAGATAGTCCATTAAATTGCATGTAGAAGTTCTTTTGGGTGCTTTGTCATCACCTCTTCTCACTGCTGGAGATCTCTCTTGCCTCCTAATTCATCTGAAATATCTCACAACACATGCATCTGAGGGCATTCTCCTCTGCCTCTGCCTGGGGCTAGTATGGATTCTTCATACAGTATTTTGTTCTAAAGAGTCTGAAATTTATATTCAACATTTTAAATAAGGAAAAACCCAACTTTTTCTACAAAGTTTGAGCTCCATCTCTCAGTCTCTCTCTTTCTCCCTTCAGGACACATAAAATGAATAATTGTCCATGACTGTGGTCCCCTCGGTCTTTCTTTGTTTTTCCTTCTCTTTGTGCAAGCATTTTTAACTGGAGAGGGGACAGAGTGGAAAAAGAAATCTCAGAGACATCTAAAGTTTAAAAAAGTTAAAATTACATATTTAGTGTCTCATTTTCATAGGTTTTCTTGATCATGGTTTTCATAAAGCATGTCACAGCAGGCTGTGTTGAGGCATCACTTACAGCAGCACCATACCACCAGCTTTGGAGGGTTTTATTTATAACCTTAAATCCCTGTGGTGAAACCTCCTTGCAAATCCTAGAAAAGACTTACCATATCCTTCAGTGATGTCTTAAAATTTCATCTTGTCTTTGGCAAGATTGGTTCATCAAATAGTAACATGCCAGACCTTAGCAGAGAAAGAACCATATCTATCTGTCTGGCTGACTGATTCACAGTGTTAAATGAAATGCAAACTGTGTTGCTAGACTTTTCCAAGATGAATGAAAAAATATTAAATAAGAAGTAAAACTGAAGGATCAGAACACAGTATAGAATCCTTCCCTTCAAATGTAACTTGTGTAATTCCCCTACCTTGCTGCCTATGAAGTTTCCTTCCTTCCTTCCTTCCTTCCTTCCTTCCTTCCTTCCTTCCTTCCTTCCTTCCTTCCTTCCTTCCTTCCTTCCTTCCTTCCTTCCTTCCTTCCTTCCTTCCTTCCTTCCTTCCTTCCTTCCTTCCTTCCTTCCTTCCTTCCTTCCTTCCTTCCTTCCTTCCTTCCTTCCTTCCTTCCTTCCTTCCTTCCTTCCTTCCTTCCTTCCTTCCTTCCTTCCTTCCTTCCTTCCTTCCTTCCTTCCTTCGCCTTCTCTCACTCTTCCTTTTTTTTCTCTTCCTTTCTTCGTCTTTGTTTCTTCTCTCTCTCCCTTTTCCTTTTTCTTCCCTTTTTCTTTCTTCCTCCCTTTCCCATTCCATCCCTTCCTGAACTCCTCTGTTCCCCTCTCTCTCCCTCCCTCACTCGTTCCTTTCCAGAACTGTTGACTTTGAGTTAAAAGGGGCAGTTTTTAAAATTAAAATTGGCATACGGAGAAGGACAAAGTCATGTCACCTCTTTGTCTCAGTTCTGAGGGTTCCAGGATCATAAAAATAGTTTCTGAAAGCACAGAATTAGCTCAGGAGTTTGGGTCAGTTTTCACAGATACCAGTGAAAAGTGGGGTCATGATGTCTAAAACTTCTCCATAACCATAATCTCAAAGTAATAAAGTCTAACTGTTTGCTTTGAAAACTGCAGCTGAGCCTCTGGGCTGTGCTTTGGGACCTGGTGTCTCTGGATGCTGGCAGCACGGGCGCTGATGGAGGGCTCAGGACAAGCTAGCAGGAGCCAGGCAGCTTCTACCACTCCTGTGGGGTCTGCAACACCTCCTGGCTGCTGTTTGCCCTCCAGCCAGGGATGGACTTCACTCAAAATGAAAAGGAAGGGGCTTGTTTCAGGGTCAGCATTAATGCAGGGGAAGCACCCGAGAAAAGCCCTCGAGGTTGAGGCTGCTGAGCCCCCAGAGCCCATGGGGGCAAAACCTTGTTGTTAATAAGATCTGAGTGCAAATTATTTCCTGATAGCAAGGAAGGCACTGGAAGGCTGTGCTAAGTTTTGGTGGCTGGAAGGACCCTGGCTGCAGAGAGAGGAGCAGGGTAGGATCAGTGCCAGCGTATGACTGTGTGCATTCCTGCCTGTGCCAAGCCTGTGCCGAGCACTGTAGGGCAAGCTGGGGGTCTGTAATCCACTCGGTTGCCTTTCAAATACTTTTTGCCTGGCAAATAAGCTGCATTGGCACTAACTCACACCCAGTTGTCCTCCATATGCTGCTCTTACTGCTGGGCTTTGCAGGCCACAGCCACAGATCCCCTTCCTTGGGCTCCTCACCCCCTGCTAAGGATGAACCTGGGGATGGCACAGGTCTCCTTGCACCACTCTTCGGGCTCATGGGTGTCAGCCCCTCCCCTCAGGAGTTCCTACTGCCAGTCAGATCATCCTCTTGTGCCCCAGATGATCTCTCTCTCAAGCAGGGCGTGTCCAGAGCTTCAAGCTTCACCTGGTGAGCTGGTGGATGCAGGGGAGTGCAGGGTGAATTCATGAGGTTTTCCTCCTGCCTTTCCCAGTCAACTCATGGGAATTCCTGCACTTCAGAAAATGGTAGCTGTGTTGCAGCAACACCAATGAGCTCCATGATTTAAATTCTGGTAGGGTAAACCCTTGTCAAATAGCTCACACTAATCAATAAATGTCATCTAATAACAAAAGAATCTGTCATCAGCCATGAACTCCATCCATGAGACATTCACCTTGGATTTACAAAAGACCTTTGGGAGCAGCAGCTGGGCTGGTTAGGTTTCTTGTGAACTACAGCTCTGAAATTCTTGTCTTACCTCTCTTTGTATGCCAAGGAAATTAATATTTTTTTAATTTCAGAGTAGGTCAGTCCATGTATACCTAGCAACAAAAATTATGCCAATAGAATCACATGGCAGGAAATATAATGTTAACTTGATCCTGGTTGTGTTTTTTATCCTTAACAAGAGAAAATCAGGAAATAAGGAGAGTGTTGGATTTAATTTGGAATTTCCTGGCTCCTTGCTGTTTGTTGTCTCGAAGATAACACTATCTAAACATCCAGGGTCTTAAAAATTTAATTTCCTTTCTCTATTTCCTAGTTTGTATTGCTCAGGCTTTCAGGCTTCTATTGTGGCTCCTGTTGAAGAAGAGACTTTTTATAATTCTGAGTGTGTTTTCACACTGTGTTTATATTCCTCTTGTTCTTTTCCACTTTTCTCCCAAGTGAAAGCTCTCCATTCCTCCACACTTAGTCAGCCTGTGGTGCTAGAGGGTAGGCACAGAAAGCAGAATTTGTTTATACTGCCAGAGCTTTTGTATTTTCCTTTTCATTCTTCTTTTTGTGTCACCAAAGACGACTACTGCCCAACAGGGTGTGTGGGCAGACCTTACATAGGGCATCTTTGATCTCAGTGTCCAGTCTGCTCTGCAAGAGCAAGGAATTCTCATTCTAGAGGCCAAAAATAAACCCCATCTTGTCATTACATCTAGAGACCAATAGGCACAAGAACAGATGCTTTCCTGTGATGTGACTGAGCTCACCTGTGTCAGTTGCTCACACCTCTGTGTAGGAAGGATGTCCTGTTAGGATTTTGACCACAACTGTCCTTGCTGCCCTTGCTGTCTGGGGGCTAGCGGTCATACATGGGCCAGGGAGTTCTCTTCCATCTCACAGCAAATTCTCTGCCAAGGAAGACCAGCAAATTCAGAGGGATTCTGGCAAGGGACATGGTTGCCCCATCCAGACCTCTTTGAAGGCTCAGAGATTCCTCTTGCTTAGTTAAAATACGGAGTCCACACATTCATTTTATTGATGCTAAAAGGGCATCACCTATTCTTTTAGCATGGGGCTGGCAAGTCGCACTCTGCAAACAAGGATATAACGCCATGTTTTCATAACAGAGAATCCTTTGCTAGTTCTAGGCACTGGGCAGATTAGGCACACTGCTTCCCTCTTAAAATCTAAAACAAATTAAAGTAAATGGCTTGGTATATGTGGAAATTATTTTTTAATAATGTGTAGGTATTCTTGTTTATTATTTATGTGCATATAATTCCGGTAGCAATTAACATCTTAATGAAATCTTTGTATAGAATAATTCTTTAAATGAAAACACGATTGTGAATATGATTTGCTGCTCCTAGCAAACCAAGCATAATTAGATCCAGTTTAATAATGTGGAAATTATTAATATATGAAAAATGTACTCTGAAAATATTCCTGTGATGACAAAGGTTCATCAGAAGAAGCTGAACTTGCTTTTTCCAAGGTCCTGCTACACAGATGAGGCTGAGATGCTATTGCAGTTACACCACACTGATCCCGCCAGTGAGATTCTCAGGCATTTATTTGCAGAAAGCCTGTGCACTGTGAACCTTTGTTTACCTTTTCTCACTAGAGGATTTTACTCCTTGAGCAAGGGATGAAACCTCTTTCAACTTTAGATTTCAGGAAACTCAAAACTCAATGAGAAATTAAGGTCTTGTTTGGTTTGGGGATTTTGCCATATTATACCACTGGTGACAGCCACTGATGGAGCTTTGTCAGCGTTGTCCCCAAGTGCACACAGGCAAAGCTGCTATTTGCACTGGTGGAGATCATCTGGCCACCAAACAGCAGTAAATTGCACAAATGCAAATCAGAACTTGCTGTGCCTTGCTGACATATGTACCAGCCCATGCCTGGGGGTTGTTCTAGAGGATCTTTAAGGTCCATTCCAACCCAAATCATTCTCTGATTCTGTGACTTGCAGAAAGGATTTTGCCAGTATCAATACATTGGCTTTGCAAGTGGAGCATTTTTCCAGGGCAGCTAAAGGCTAGTGGCTAGCACAAATTTTGGATGTGACACATCACACCTCAAGCAAAGCAGTGTAGAGGACAGTCAAGCTGTGAAATGTGCTTCAGGGTGGCTTGACTCACACACAGGCCAGGTGATGTGCAGCCCACAACCTCCCCTCCTAGGGTACACAGAAGTCTCTCCAAAACTTCTGATAAGCCCAAGATCTGAACTTATAATTTAAAAACTTTTGGGCAGGTTTTTTTTTTTTTTTTTTCTCTTTTTTTCTTGAACATGAAATAATCATCTTGTTCTGCTCAAACTCACATTGGACAGACCAGTAAAGGACCAAGCTCTGTGGATGCCTTAGGAGCTCAGAGGCCACAAGGGCCACTTTGGCACACTTTGGCCACGGTTAAATCCAGATGGGCTTTCCCTTGCTGAGACCCATTCTTCCATGGCCTCACAATTATTTATACATCAGGACTCACATTTTCCAATGTGGCTGTGTACAGTCATTTTTACACACCCAATTAAGCCCAGAAATGCATGTTTAGTGTTCTAACGATGACAGAACCGCCCAATAATCTTTAGCACTTATGTACATATGAAATGGTGCATACAACATCAAAGCTGTGTACACACATTAAATAATTCATCCTTATAATAACTGCTGGGGGCAGGGGGGAGAGGCATTAGCTAAAAAGCTCACCCCCCCCCTTGTTGCAGCAAGCCAGCGGCAGAGTCAGGGTTAAGCACTGCGAGGGTTCGGTGCTGAGCTTTAGGCTCCATCTATTAGCTCTCACTTCTCCCCAGTTCATATGTTATTTGGAACCATTTCCTACTCCAAGACATTGTGGGAAGCAGCTATGAGTCTGTATGAACAGAATATTCCACAAAAATAAACCCGCGATCCCCAGGTTGGAGCGACTGGTGCTGCTGAGGAGATACACAGATAAGTGATGCTGCCTGAGCTGCTCATGACACGAACACCCACGAATGTGTTGTGACGCCAGGAGGCCACGCACCCACACGCTCCAGTGGTGGGCAGGAGCATCCGGGTGTCACAGTATCAGGAGCACGGTGCAGAGGAGGGCTGGGTGCTGGGAGATGGAGAAAAGCCCAAAACAAGATGAGCGTGGCAGCTGTGTCAGTGGCTTTGTGCTCTGCTGTGCTCATGACCAAAGAGTACAGCCCTACCTTGGTCACCCTCCTACTCACTGTCGTGATCAAATTCAATCAGCAATTACCAGAAATTATGTAAAAAACGACCCCAAAATCCCTTTCAAAACATGAGGGGTTTGAGACTAGTGGGGGCTCCCTTCCCCCTCTCTCAGCCTTCAGCCAAAGTGAGCAAACGAAGCACTAGAGGAAAATTGAATTTCTCTGCAGACATCCTGTAGCTTTATGATCAGGATGCATCCTCTTGCATGATATTATTTGCACGGTTCAGCTGTGTGTCACATGCGTTGGCTTTGTTTGTCTCTCCCCGTGAGCGGTGAGGTGTACGACACCTCTGCAAAAGCCCATCTGCAGAAGGCAGCTTCCTGAGGCTGGTAGAGACGGTAGCCAATGCTCTGGGAAAGAGCCAGCTCAGATGCAATAATAATGTGATGTTTCACTGGCCGAGGACAGCAACTCTTGCTATTCTGCTGACAATCAGCAAGTATATGGCTCTACACATTGTGCATTTCTGACAGACACTGCTATTTTTCCAAGAAGCCTTTGGACTTCAAATATTACAAATGTTTTGTTGTCTTATTTTAATCTAGGTTGCCATTTGGTGTAGTTATCTTTGTGCTCAATACAAGTTTACTTGTGAAGTTTATATTGCCCTTTTGGGATGACAGCACTGAGTCCACATGCTCTTTTAAAAGCCACTTTATTTTCAAAGAAAACACCCTAAAAGTCCTGTACATATTCCAGAGCTTTGCACAACATATGAGAGGCTCTGGTGAGACCTAAATATTAGGGACCATTTTCTCTCCAGATATGTTTGGACATTCCCTCATAGAGCATGTGGAAATATATTCCATTTTCAAATAGATACACCCTCCTCCTGTAACATGAGTCAAGAGGAGAAAGCCCACACAGTTGTTTTGGTTACTTAGGAACTTCCATGCCTGATTAATCAGTTTCTCTCCTCTGCTTCGAGGAACCTAATTGAACTTGTCATTTTATTCCTCTGAAATGTACTCGAAGATTCAAAAAATTCTGGCATTTCTAATATTTATTATCCACACTTCGGTTGCCAAATGTACTTCCCTTGGGGATATTACAGATTGGCTTCCATATTAGCTGAGATCATCCTGTACATTTTATGGTCCTTGCCTATGGGAAATGGAGCATCTTCTGCTCTTTTGGTGCAGTTTGGTAGGAACTGAGCCCATTCCTATACCATGGTGCCTTCTGTACCAGCAGTGCACCTCCTTCTCTTGCTCCCACAATATCTTTTCCCTCCAGCATCTTCCAATTACAGTATTCCTTCCATTACCATTAAATTTAATATAATCCATCAAATAGTCCCAGAGGGGATATCTTTCACTTTGGATTTATCTGCTAATAGACACATGGTAGCAGATGATCTCTCTTGTCTCTCTTTTTTTCTGTGAGATTATTAATTACTAACGCAATTTTATCGCAGAAACCTGGCAGTCTCAAAACACAGTCTCATATCGTCCTGTTTCATTTGAATTTCTCCAGTGTAAATTACTGCCTCACAGTCCTGGTTTCTATAGGTGTCATTGTATTCCAGCATAATTCATTACAAAATAGAAATAAATTATGCTATCGGTGTGTTCCTTCATCCTTAGCCCCCCATTCATTGCCTGATTCTATTCTCTTTGGTGCATTTATACACTCATTTTTCACCAGTTTATAAATGCTGCAGTTGGAGGCTTGGATCAAATTCTCAGCTATAGGCACAGGGCTCCCATCTAGATGAATAGCTTCTTAGGTTTAAGGCCAGAAAGAAACATTAAAGCATCTGTTCTTATTTCCTGTATATCACAGGCCATTACATCTCACACAATTACCCATGTATTGAACCTAATAGCTTCTTTGGCTAAAGTACATCTTCTAGAAAGGCATCCAGCCATGATCTGAAACTCTCCAGAGATAAGAATCCACAGTCTCCCTTGAGGATTTGTTCCAGTGGTTAATTAACCCCACTCTTAAAAATATATGCCTTATTTCCCATTTTAATTTGTCTGGCTTCAGCTTCCAGCCACTGGTATTTGCTATGTATTTTGCTGCTGGTTAAAGAGACTTTTAGTAGCTGGTATCTCCAGCTACTAAGTATGTCACAAGCTACAGGACAGTCATCTTTCAGTCGTCTCTTTGATAAAAGCCCAAATGTTACAAGATGGGTACCTATAGAAAAATGGATTCTCGAGGCATTAAATAATTTCTATGGCTTTTTGGGAACCTTTTTCAATTTTCCCTCACAAGAAATGACTTTCGTATGTCTGGTCGTGATCTGCAGGAGGAAACCCTGCTGTCTTCTCCTCAGTCCTTTTAGAATGTAGTCCAGGTGCCACCAAGCCACGGTCATGCATAAACATACACTTGGGAGGTGAGCTTTCTCAGTCAGTCCAGCATTGCCTGAAAATTAAGCCTTGTCCTTCCCAGGACAAGGAGCCTCTGGACAGTAACACAGTCTTTATCCAGATGCATATCCTCCCTCCTGCTCCCCACAGCCCATCATGGGATTGGCAAGAAGGGGCCATGCTGCATGTTCTCTTGGCTGAGATGCCAGGCATCCATCATGGAGAAGCTCTTTTGGTTTTTTCTGTTGCATTTTTCTCCCCCAAGAACTGGCAACTTCTCTGCAAATAATGGTAGTTCCAGAGAAGAAGCTTTTGAGTAGCCATTCCCAACTGGTGCTTGGGCAAGATAGAAGTAGCTCCTGAGCAACTGCACTGCTGTAGCTAGCCTGTCCAGGCCTAATGCGTATTTTTATTAGCGATAAGTTGCTGTGAGTGTCTCTGAATGTGTCTTCTAGATAATGAAAGCTTTGCTTCAACAAACAAGCAGCAAATAGCTTTAAGGAAGTTTTATGACCAAACTGGGAAGCGCTGCTGATTTTGCAGCTTGCAGACCCCAAGGAGTAGCAAGGGCTTGAAGCGCTTTGCATCAGGCTCAGGCTGCCTCAGTTCCATCTGTGTTCAATTAAATCCTGGCCAGCCCCCCAGTGATACCCATCATGGTGCCTGCTGCTGAACACAGTGCAGCTGCTGCAAGAGGTGAGACCTGCCTGCAGCCTAAGACAAAGGGTAGGTGATTGAGGCAGCTGCCCCTTGTCCACCTATTCAGCTCAGGACCAGGGTGCCACCTCAGAGCTCCTATTTAGGTGTATATAAGCCTTTATGCTCCATAATGGAGGTATTAATGGTGGTTGCTAAAGATTTTAAGTGCCTTTAGAAATTAGATGCTGTCAAACCATGCTGAATTAATGAGGCTTAGGATGCCTGGCATATGGTGGGATTAGATCTGCTTGTGGCTCATGGCAGTACAGGACAAGGAGAGTGCCAGGCTGAGTAGCCTGTGCAGGGATGTGCCTGATCCTGCTGTGCAGTATTTCATGGCACTATCTCCTAGCATCTATCCAGGGATAGCCACTGGCTCTGGCCAGTGTTCCTCCACCCAAGCCAGCCAGCTTTGAGAAAACACTTTGACTCTGCTCTTTCAGCTTCATTAGCAGGCTCCAAGTATGCATCCCCAGCCAGGAAATCAAAGGCAGTAAATAAATTCAGATCTTCAAAACAAAGATACTGTGAGGAGCACTGGAAAAGGTTGTGTTTGCAGGCTGTTGAAGTCAGTGGGGAAGGAAGAGGAGATGCTTAGTGCTCTGCAAGACTCTGATGATAAGCCATTAGCCTCAAGGTTTGTTTTTAATCTTGTAGCCTCACCAGAGGGGTTGATATTCCAGTTCCATGACCAAGTCTCCCCTAGCTCAGGGATATATTAGAAATGTCTGTGCTTAGTGATAGTCCTTAGATATTGCTCTTCTGCAGACCTCGTGGCCATGCTGTAAGATTCTCCCTTTGGGCATGTGGAGAGGGAAAGATGAGGCAGGGAAGAAGCTTTTTTTGATGTTGAAACATTTTGTTTTTCAAGGAGGGGGGATAGCTATTTATTTACTTTTGATGGAGCCAGGACAAACCATTTGTTTGATGGATTAGGCAGTTTTAATATGTCAGGTTGCCTAGGGTACAGGCCAGGCAGGTTAGCTGAAGCAATTGTCTCTATACAAATGGAAAGAATAATGTCCTGAAAAGGCAGCATTAAGGGTTCTGCTCTCTCATCTGCAGACTGCTCCACAATACTTACCCTTTAAATCCCAGTCGAGTCTCTTAAGGAGACCTGAGTTAGCAATGAGAAGTAAGGGCTTGTGTGGCCTTTTAGTTGCAGACTAAATACTGCTTTAATAATGCAGTGCTGTGTTTTCGCCCTCATAGGAATCGTTTGATAAAGGCTGGTAGTTTTGGTGGGGGGTTTTGAGTTGGTTTTTTGGTTTTGTTTTTTGGGGGGGGGGTTGTTTGGGTTTTTTGTTGTTTGTTTGTTTGTTTTGTTTTGATTTGATTTCTGTTCTTGTTTTTGTTGGGGTTTTTTTTGTGCTGTTGAAAATACTTCAAGCCTCTATTATCGTGAGTTGCCAGGTGTAACTGCAATACAAGTAAAACCAGACCATCAACTCAGTGACTTGCAAAGGAGAATATTATGAGTCTAATCCTCTTTGGCCAGAAAGCTTACACATTACTGGCAATGTCTGGCTCACTTTAGGTTAGGGTGGCTCAAGGGTACACAAGAGGAGTGGGTGTGGAGATGTGCAGTCTGGACTGCCAGGGATGATGATGACTGCCAGCTTCTCACGTGAGTCTTTGCACCCCAGGGAAAATGTGGGATGCTTTGCCCTCCTCTGAAAGGATATGGTTGCAATTACTTTTGGGTAGTAAACACATCCACAGCTCAGCAGTGTGACTGACTCATGCATGATCGGCCTCTATTGCTCGGCTTGTGAATGTGGTAGAACTCTTCTAATTTACAGCAGCTTCCCCTCCTGATTTATTTACCAATTCAGCCTTTAGAGAAGATTGATTTTTTTGGTACAGAACTAGGCAGTTTCTTTTTTTAATTTTTTTTTTAAACAATACAGGCCTGTATAATCAAAGTTTGACTTGTTTTTTTCTAAGAGTGAACATTTCCCAAGTGCTTGTGTTGTCATTGATAGGGGTTCAATTAAATTTGAGAAATGAAAAGGCACCAAGTGCTCATGCTGCTGCAAAGGCTGTGGTGGTTGTCATGCCTGAGTGCTGCAGATGCACCCAAAATGCAGTTTGCTTCCACAACTCCCCACCAATTGGCCAGCAGCTCCTGCAAACATCTCTGTGTCTCTCTGCAGTGATGAGAAACAAACTGCTTCAATTCCCAGTAACTTTTTGCTTTGATTCCCCACAGTGACAGCACAGAACAGCTACAGCAGTACAGAGGGACCCCCCGAAGCAGGCAGCAAGAGGGGTGTGCCCCCCGTGTGGTGGTCACCTGTGCCAAAGGGTGTCACACTGTGACTCAAGGGCTCCTGCAACAGCACCACACTTGCCCTGTGTGCCCAGGGACATTGTGCTCCAAGGCAGAAAGGCATTCACCAGGCCATGCCCAGAGCAGGGTGAGCCCGTGGCCAGTCAGCCATGTGGCTGGCAGCTGCAGGGATGGCTTGCATGTTCTGCCCATTCCTCTGGTGGCAGCTTTGCCTATGAAGGACACAAATACAGTCCCTACAGTTTTGGTGCTTCAATGGGCTCTGAAACTGAAGTTTCCCTCAGAGCTCCTGTTTGGAAGTGCAGAACACTTTTAGATTGTTCTGATAATGAAAAACAGGAGCCTGAAAGTCCCATTACACGCTTGGCACAGCGGGAACCAGGTTTGATGGAGCTGTTGAGCTGCCTGCGTGACAAATTCTGCTCCAGTTTCCAGCTCTGAAACCCAGGTCATGCCGTCTGGACATGATTTGGCAGGCATAGTATATCCAAAACAGAATTTACTTTTTTTTTTTTTAGCTGGATCAGTTCAGCTGGATCTGACTCACCAGGCAGGCATGCAAGCACTTGTGTTGGCACTGTGGAGGTGGCAGCATAGAGAGAAGGAACCAACTGCTAGAGGGCATGGGACCACAGAAAATGTACATCAGCCCATGTTCTTATGCCTTGCCATTGTTCACTTTTCTGGGAGAAACACTTTCCTATTCATTCCTACCTCCACAATGCTCTCTAGAATGCAAGTGACACATTCCTTTTTGAGATTGCAGTCTACGCTTTCCTGGTCAGCAGAAGGAGTTAAGCCTCAGCAGGGGGCAGCTAACACAGCAGCTAAGATTAAATCACAAATAATTATTTTAAAACCTCGTGTAATCAGCAAGAAAGGGCAAAGCTAAAGCATGAGCACAGAGCAGCACTGAGTCTGAACGCACCCGTGTCCTTTCTTATGACAGCCAGTAGCTCCATCATGTCTGCAACAATAAAACAAAGCATCTGCAAGGCCCAGTGTTATCTTGAATGGGATTAAAAAGAAATGAAATTATGGACACTCGCTTCAAATCAGGGCTGAATGTTTTGGATGAGAGAACCCAAGAGTTCTCAGCTTATCTATCTGTTTAGGAGGTCAGCTGTTGGTCCCTGCATGGTCCTTTCCAGCACCAGATGCAACCACTGCCTGCCTGGGCATTGAGTGAGACAACTCAGCCTTTAGCTAAGCTAAAGTAGATCCTCAGCATTCCCAGGGGAAAATGAGATAAACTGTTTACCTGCATATATCACTTGCATAGAAAACTATTTGGGCTAAATGACTAATTTGCTGGTGGATAATGGGGCCTTTTTTGAGTCTTTTATGACACTTTGCTGATAAGCTACTCTTCCTGCAATCTGTAAGAACAGTAGATAGGCAGTTTTTTGTCATTTGCACATAGTCATATTTTGGTCAGCTTCAGGATCCTGAGTGAGGAACACCAAAGCTGAAAGTGGAAGCTTTTCTTAAACACCAACCTGAGGTATAAAGTCAGACTTTCAAGCAAGGCACAATTCACACTCAGCACAGGCAGGAAGCAGCCAGGTCCCTTTGCAAGTGCCTTGTCATGGGTGCTAACCCTGGGGTACAACAATTTTTGCTGGACTCCTTGGCAGGGAGCCCAAGAACAGCTGCCAAGGAGAGAGTAAAGCAGGAGTTTGAACATGGAGCTTTCCTCCCCCTGCGACACTGTCCACTCAGCACCGCCCAAGCTGTAAGGGGCTGCACCCCAGAAGGCTTTGCCCTTTTTTAATCTCCTCCTAGGCTAGCTATGAAGTATCAAATCCTCTCTGCCTCCTTGTCCAGATCAGCATTTCGCATTCCCTGGGTGCCCTGAACTTGCTGCAGCAGGCAGTTCAGCAGCACCAGTGGCCACATGTGGAGAGATTGTCTCTCCCTCTGCCAGAGCTATCGGGTTTTACAAGTGCTATAATAAGAATAAATAAAACCTCTCAAATAAATAGGAAAAGATAAGGAGGCAGATAACTGTAATTCTCATGACTGATAGTATTACTCAATTTAGATATTAACATACTAGCTAAAGCTTTAAACCTTGGATTTACAGAGCATGCCTGTTACTAATTTTGCCTGCTCAGACTGCATTGGTAGCAGGTAGGTGTATAATTTTAAAATTACTTTGAATTATATTGCAAGTTAAGCATTGCAGAGACAATGATTATATTTTTTTCCCCAGGCAGCTGATGAAAGGCCTTACAGGATTTATTACTACCTTTCTAAAGGTTTGGGAGGAGTGTTTACTGGATGGATCCACAGCCTGTGTAACTCCCCATACTCCTATATTAAAATGATACCCCTAATCCTTGTTCCATAACTAAGAAATGATACATAGCAGGTCCCCATCTCTGATTCATTACACTTCCAAGTCTTAAATCCTTTCTTTTCAGAGTTTCAGCTGGAGAAGATTATTCTTCACCACTCTTGATGTGATTTCCGATCTCAGCCGGGTCACAGCAGCCACCTTTCTGGAGGGCACAGACACCGTGTGGGACTCCCCAGAGACCCTCACAGCATTACACACACAGCAGCTCCACAAGCAGCCTGGCACAAACAAGGACCAAGGACTTTCCAGCTCCTTTTCCGTCTCTCTCTTTTCAGCTTGATGGAAAGTGGGGTATCCCTGTTGTGCTGAGCCCTGGAAGGACTTTCAGTGAGTTCCACAGGGAAAAAGAAGAAATGGTTCAGATAGCAATGTTAGAACTTGATCGATGAAGGTATGGCTGCAAATGGCAGGAGAGGCTTCCCTTTCATGAAATCAGGGTTGTGACGTTGCTTCCCATAATAGTATTAATAAATATTACCAAAATAAAAACAAAACAAAAAAAAAAAGGTAGAGATACTACTTTATTTTGGGGTAAGATTTTAAATGTGTGTGGCCTGTTTTTACCATGCATACACGTACGTGAGAAGGAAAGAAAGCGGCATAAAACAGCACCAGTGCAAGCAGTCAGGAAGCGACTCAGTCAGCATTACTGAGAGCAGCTTCGTTCATGATGTTCTCCACCCCATCTGCACACATATGGATAAATAAATTGCTTCACTCACATGACAAGTCCGTTGAACTCCTGCCAGACCTTACGATTCTGCATTGACCCACCAACATTCAAAATAGATTTTCTTGGAGGTAAAAATCCTCAATGAATATAAGGGCTGTTATTTATTCTGTCCCATCTTTGTTTTAATGTCAGTGAAAATGTAAATACACTGGAATATAAAATTGCACTTTCCAAATGCAAACAGATGGTTCAAGTAAAAGATCATTTGGGGTAAAAGATCATTTCTGCTGAAGTCAATAAAAAATTCTGAGGGACTTTA
This sequence comes from Acanthiza pusilla, assembly GCA_036630365.1. Lineage (NCBI taxonomy): Eukaryota > Metazoa > Chordata > Aves > Passeriformes > Acanthizidae > Acanthiza > Acanthiza pusilla. The sequence goes on from JAXCHO010000036.1 coordinate 27,741,663, forward strand.
TTGAGACAGGCTTCAATACCTTAAAACACTTTAGCATTAAACTGAGTGCTGCTCTAAATGTGAAAGATGATTTATTGGAAAGCAATACCAGGACATGTCATTCCTTATCACTAAGATTACCTTGGGCTCATTATCACTTTTTCTCCTACCTGAATTACAAAGATCCATATTATATGGCTGCTCACATTAAGGAATCCTGTTAGAGGTAATCATGTGCTTCATATTTCGTGCTGCTATTTAAAGAAAACTCTTTATATCGATTACCTAAAAAGACCAATGGACAAAAAGAGGAGGACATGTATTCTAAACTGTCAGATACCCTCCCCACCCTACGCTTTCTTAAACACAGAAAAATTTTTTTTCTCTTCTATTATAAGCTCTTCCCTGATATTATGATTTCATTTTTTAACAAGCCACAGCTGGACTTTAATTAAAGACAATTATTAAAAAAACCAAAAACCAACAAACCCAACAAAATGAAGATGTTTTATTGATGATGTGTGTGCATGATGATATTGTGATTTCTTAAAACAGCTGTCAGAAAAGCAGGAACAATAAGAGATGTTACTGTGAAAGGCTGAAACAATGACAGTACATTTGCCCGCATGCTTCCTGAGCTGGTATAGTGTGGGAAAGCAGTTGCTTGGAAAGTTGTCATTATTTCCTCCGGTGCTGTTCGGAACACACTTAAAAATACAGCCAGATGATACTGTCAGGAGAAGCTGCTGGTTTGTGGCAGCATAACTCTTGTTTTCCAGTGAGCATGGAAATACAGAGGGAATTGTCTCCTGGCTGCTTTGAAAGTGACAGTTTTCAGCAGAAAGATTCAGACTTAATTGAAATGTAGTATGCAGCTAAAGATTAAGAGCTAATCTTTTATTTTGTCTTGCTTTTGCTTTGCCAAGACTTTCTCAATTCACCGGTGACCCAATTTTTAAAAATAAAAATATTGTGACACAATCATGATCCCAAGCCCTGGCAGTGTGAGGTTCACGTTTCAACTTGATAATCCTAGAGGTCTTTTCCAACCTAAATGATTCCATGTTTCTATGGCATGCTCTCCTTATCCCCTAAGGATGTTTTCAAACCACAGATGTGAAGAAGGAAAATTGCCCAAGTAACATGAATCTGAGATTAAGTCATATGGAAAACTGATCCTCTGAAATAGGCAGGGACCTTTCTACAGCATTTAGCGGGCTTTTCCAGATGTGGATGAGCAGCAGTGGGAGCACTTTAATGTGATTCATAGGCAGTGGCACGGCTGAGCCTGCTCTCCCTGCACAGCTTCCATGAATCCCTGCTGGACCACTTCATCATCCACTCCCTACACCCATCAACTCTGTCCCCACTCACACAGGCCAAAACCAGACTAACTCTTTGTTTGGCTCAAATCTTTACATTTACAAACCCCAAATAACTAATTTACATTGTCACTGCTGCTGGCAGTGCTATTTTAGTTTGTATTCCTTTCTTCTGTTCTTTGTGGTTTGTTTTTCTGAAGTATATGGGTTTGTCTTAATGTGACATCTCTGAGCAAACATATGCATCTGAGGAAGGCAAAAGGAATTTATTGCATTTTCGCTAATACAGAGGAAAGGGGAAATTGCCTACATAATGAAACAGGAGATGCAGTTTTAACTGTCATTTCTCTCGTCTCCATAGTACTGAATACACAAATATAAAATATATGATCTACCTCCTCCTTCAAACATATCAACGTACAATTAAAACCCACAAAACTTGACAACCTGTTGTCAAGTTGTTTAAGCAGTTGTTTCAGAATCTGACAGACAAACTTATAAACAAAACGTAGAGCACCAGATCGTGGGATGAGGCAGCATCATCACGTGGCTTCCTCAGTTATCTCAAAATTTGCAAAACAAAAAAGCAGAGGAATGCTTTTTCTCCTTGAATAAATAACAGTTTAATTACATTATAGAAATAAAATATGATATGGTAGGAATACACTGGAAATCTTACAGAAATACTATTCTGCTACTGGTAGGTAAATGGTCAAAGCTACTTTTCATGACAATCTGAACAGTACTCGTGTACAAACTATTATACAGGTTGCTAATGAAAATATTGCAACAGTTGCAAGAATGTTACCAGCTCAAACAAACATCTAATGATACAATATTCTTCTAAGAGGAAGTAATAATGTTAGATTTACAGACAATAAAGAGTTATGTTCTCCACTTCGAAACACTGGAAATAAAAAGCTCAGGTAATCCAATTTCTTTACCTCCTATTATCACAAGGAAAGATTTTCCTTTCACTGTGAAACAGCATCCCAAGAGACCCTGTAAACAGTTTATTCAAAGGTAGTATTTGAGATGTCACAGCAACTTCAACAATTTTCCTAGTCTACAATTACAGACTTTTTAGGCCACTGCTTGTACAGATGACTTTTTTTCCACTTATTTACATACATTCAGCCCAATAACAGCAGGTAGAATGCGCTGTCTATCTCACAATAGACACACTAAGATTTTCATCGAGAAGGCCAGTGCAAGATGTGGATAGTGATTGCACAGCATCGAGGAGATTATATTATACAAATATACAATTAGACTGTCGAGAATCTAACTCTGCGCACATGTGACATAGATGGTCTTCTTGGTAGATACATGACACTTGGAGTAGGTACACACAAGTAACTGCAACCAGTGGTGGTGGGTGGATGATGGTGGTGGCGGTGGTGGTGGTGGCGGTGGTGGTGGTGGGGTAGGTGGCCATGGAATCGTTTGGCTGTGCTATCACTAAGTGAAGGTAGGCAACTGCAAATATACGAATACCTAAAGCTGAAGTTTAAGTACAGCTTATCTTGGAACGGCAGCAGATTTTTCTAATGAAAGAGTAGTTCCACTTAGTGTGCAACATGTAAGGAAATTGTTGCCAGCTCTCTAATAAATGGTTCTAAGTGAACCGATGCAGTTCCCAGAGCTTTAGAAAAACTCATTATGCAAATGAAGATACTGATGATAGACGATAACGTTTCACAGGATGCTATTTCTTATTATATCAGTAAGCACCAAGTTAAGTGCCAAGACAGCCCCATTGTCCCATGATTTATCGTAAAATTTAGAACTTGAATGCACAACGAAAGTCCACGAAGTTTGCATTTAATTCACAAGAAGACAGTTTCAAAAATGGCTCTTAAAATATCCTTACACTTCAAATGGCCTTTCCCCCACTCCTTCAAGAGGACTGCTTTAGAATGGACTAGACCTTGACATAACATCTTTCAGGAGGACTTGTACCTCCTCTGGGAATCCTCTGCAATCCACTGGTGTTGGCTGACCACAGTGGGCCCCTCGAGAGAGTTGTGCCCTGTCCTGTCACGCAGGTAAGCTGCACGGCAGGTGGGTGGAGGAGGAAAGTACCCCTGTCTCTTCCAGCTGTTGCTCCACACCTTACCCAATCGGATCCTATCTTTAAAACATGTTACCCTTCACCAAGCCTGAACTTGGAGCTACCTGCACCCCAACAGAGCCCCTGGTTGAAATGGGCTAGGTGTTCGTCCAACTGGCTGCTCTGGCCTGCACTGAGGGAGCCAGTGACCCTGGGCTGCTGCCTCCTCTCTCTCCCTGTAAGCACAAGGATGGGCGGCATGGATTTGGCTCCATCCACCCAGCGCCATGGAGAAAGTCACCCTTGTTGCAGCAAGTGGCAGGCAGCTAAAGGACTAAGCTGTGTTTGCAGCTATTTTGGCAGAAATCAGCCAGAAGGGTGAGGAAACAGTCTGAAAAAGCAAGGCAGCAGAGAAGAGGACCCAGACCTTATGATTCAGAACAGAATTACAGAACACCCATGCCTCAAAGACTATCTGGTAGTACAGTCCATGTGACAGTCCCAGGCTGCAGAAACTGTGCCACCATGGAACAGAGTCACAACTTTCCTTCAATAACTTCTTCCTGGTAGTGTCAAACTTTGTCAGTGGTTTCAGTAAGACCCACCTCATCGCAAGCTATCAGATTTGAATACTGACAGCCTTAAAACAAACTACCATTTACTTCTGGCTTTCTCAGTCTTCAGGAACACCATCAACAGCCACAGCATTTGTCAGTGTGGGCTCATTACGGGTCTCTGCCTCTTGTTTCCCTTTATTCTCAAGTGCAACTGAAAGGTTGCTTCCTCTAGCACATGAATACACATCTCAGCATGGATCAAGATGTTCTTAATACGGTACTTTCATCAGTAATCAATTGGAAGAACTCAATTTTAGAAACAGAATTCGTGTGCAAAGCGTGCAACAAGAAATACAGTTACATTTGGTCATAGTGTCCTATCTTAGCTATGCTACCATGACTCACACTGATTAGTATACTTACACACACACGCGCGCGCACACACGTACACACACAGAGATATTTATTTATATACACGCTCACACAATAAGTAAATGTCTAAGTCTGACAATATTTCCTCCTCTTTTAGTGAAGACAGGAGATTGGCATCTCAGGCTCTGAATCTGCTTAGACCTGGGATACAGGAATGTGACACACTTCAAGTATACATCGACTGCACAGTGATAACATCGCACATTGAGTCTGACACATGCTGTCTTCAGTGGTCCAACACCAGCACATGGCTTAAAACCAGATGGCCATTAAAGGAGCCAATATCCAGGACCTTTGCTTTTCAGTGTTCGTATTCACACAATGCCCAAGAGCAGGGCAGTAGTCTGTGCAACCACAAACATCCTTCTGTATAAACGCAGTGGTATTTAAAAGTCTGAACCAGTGCATTCTTTTCTCACATTCCTCCTCTATTCCTCTGTTGCTGTTAGTCTCATATGCATGTGAAAGTAAAAGGTAGTGGGGAAATAATTTTAGTAGAGTAACACAAAGCCTCTCCTCTAAGTCCACAGAAGACCACTAAAAGTGTAAAATTTCCAAAATATCTCATAGGAATTCTTCAAATACAGTAAATGTTTTCAATGGGGTTTACATATCACATTTCACGTTATTTCCACGGAATTCTACCTTATCACTTTGTTTAATCAGACAAATATCAATAACACATAATAAAACGGCACACAATTCACAAGACACGACACGTTTTACAAAACCTCTAAACTCAGCACTGTTGCTTCTGGAAAAAATCAGAAACTCCTATTACTTACAGACATGAAATACATTTCACATTGAAATGAACAGCATGATTACAAGGCTTTTTTTCTTATTTGATGGTATCGGTTTAGGATGCGTTATTTTTCAATTAGGTTTCACAATTCTTCTTCACACCCCCAAAGGAACGATTGCTAATCTGATATTTTCTCTGTGCTCTTTCAGGAAACATTATTATTCAGTAAACACTTTTTGAGAAAAACTTGTGAAAATTTAGCTAGAATCCCTAATTGTAAAACCTGAAGAACTAGCTGATGGTAATGCTCTTAACACAATCATTGCTCAGCTTACAATGACAAACCAAAAAATATTACAGGAGGATACAAACACGTTAAGCCATGGGTTTGGTTTTCTCTGTTGTTGATTTTTTTATTTTTTTTTTTTTTTTAGACTTAAACTCCTTTTCCCACAACGCTGAGAAGTCTCTGACTTACAACGCTTCAGCAGTTGTGTCCGTGGAGACAGACATGGTAACTTTGGCAATCTTAACTGTGCTCTTAATGCAGCTCTCGGCAGCCCTGTGCACGTTGCCCGCGTTGTTGGCGTGTTTGTGCTGGCAGTCAGACTCCATGCTGTTATCCAGGGGCTGCGCAGTCCCTTCGCACGAGGGGAACATGCTGCGGAAGGCATGTCGCAAGTCCTTGCTCCTCAGAGCGTAGATGATGGGATTCACTGTTGAATTCAGCAAACAGAGCATGCTACAGAAGGCAAAGATAGTCTTGATGAGCTTGTTCATTTTCCCAAAGACATCGTACACCATGATGGCGAGGAGAGGGCCCCAGCATATGATTAAAACGACTAGGATAAGGACCAAGGTTTTGGCTAACCTGATGTCCATACGAGTTTGATCAGGCCTAGTGATCTGTACCTTACCATCCTCCGTCGACTGAACGATGATGCTTTTCTGCGTGCCTCGCTGCAGCATGCGAACAGCGTGGCTGTGAGCCTTCCACAGAATGTACATGTAGGCATAGACAATGAACAACAAGAGGACGCTGGTGACCCCAATCCAGAACATCAGGTACGTCTCATCGATGAGAGGGAATATGTCCGAACAAACAGAATTGAGCTTTTTGCAGTTCCAGCCAAGCAGAGGAAGAACGGCTATTACAATAGCGATGGTCCACATCACACAAAATGCTACGACAGCCTTTGGTCGGGTAACAATCCTTTTGTAAGCTAGCGGCCTGTGTATAGAGATGTACCGGTCTATGGCCGTGAGGAAAAGGCTACCTACAGAGGCCGTGAAGGAGGCTGTAACTCCACCCAGTTTGAACAAGAAGACATTGGGGCTATCCTTCCGGTGGAAAACATGGAAATCCACAAAACTGTAGACAAAAATCACACTGCCCAGGAGGTCGGCCACTGCCAGGCTGCCGATGAAATGATAGGAGGGTCTACACCGGAGGCTTCGGGAGTGGAGGATGACACACAGGACGAGGAGGTTCTCTAGGACTGTGAAGGTGCCCAGGGTGAGCGACAGCACAGCGATGGCCAGCTGCTGGCTGGGGTTCAGGATCATAAAGCACTCCATATCCATAAAGTTCTCCCCGCACTGTATATTCTCCTCATTATCCTTAAAAGTGGACAAGGACTTGTTGTAAAACTCTGTGATATTGACCTGCTCTGAGGGAATAATGCTCAACAGGGGGTCCTCTCCTCCAGTCATTTTTTCTTGGAAAGGATCACCCCTGAAGGAAGAAAGAGGGAACTTCTGGGGGTAGTACCCCAGCTTGGATGCCATGTCGCCTTTCATGTCTTCGTACTGGATATCGTTGGAGCCCACGTAAAGGAGATCTGTTGTGATTGTTCGGAAAGTTGTATCTGCGAGGCCATCTAGAATTGACTTCATAACCCCAGTCTTGTTGGTTTCAGAGAGACTTGGGGGATGGAAAAATGCATCGGAGGAAACCCTATATGGGGAAAAGATCACACTTCATTAACATAAACAGGGAGACAACCACCACGAAAAATTTTGCTGAACTGTGTCAAACAAAATCAACCCTTCTCTGGCATTCAGTGCAGGCCTAGATTTTGCCACTGTGGGAAATCAGGGTGGGTTGAACACTTAGAAAGAAATCACCTGGATTTCACTAAAACTGAATTACACTAAGAAGTGACATGAAAAACAGAGGCAAAGGGAATTGAGTGTTTCACAGGAAAGCAATTTTCATTTCTAATCAAAACCTTCTGAGCTGTTCCACCAGAAAGATATTTTTCTGGGCTTCTGATTGCAAAGTACCTTGCAGACCAATATCCCTTGGGCTTGCTTCATTTAGATAATACCAAGTGCCACTGCAGGAGCAGCACTAAACTGAGTCACCACTTTCATTGTTTTCCTTTCAAAAGGCACTGAGGGTTTTGAAAAATTGACAAGAGAGGCAAGAGGGACAGAGCCACGCACTCCAAATTTCACAGTTCACTCAGTATTCCTTAATATTCTTAATATCCTGCTACAGCAATCTGAAGTCTACTAACATCCTGAATTTGCTAATGCAAATTTATTAGCAAGGTATTTTACCTATAAATATACAGCTTCATTACATTCATATACAAAGATTATTCCTTCCTTCCTTCCTTCCTTCCTTCTGCTAAGCAAAACAAGGTAACTGGGATGCTTGAGCAATACGAGAGAAGTGGATTGTTACCCAGCTCTGTCCACAGTTTCAGGAAAGGTGGGCAGCACTGTTGAGTCAGTGAGAGAATCAGTGATCTGCTTTGTACAGACCAGAAGCCTCAATCGGGGCAGTTCAAGCTTGCCTAGACAAACGTGGCACCAAGTTCAGATCAGGATGCGGCAGTGGCCAAAACTCCAGGCAAAAGGGACCAGGAGCCACTGCTTCTGTGAGAAGCATTGCAATGTAACTTGTCCCCCTGGGAATGCCCTCAAAAACATTCTGCCCCCCCCCAAAACTGGAGGGATGCAGCAGAAGGTACCCAGGTAGCCAGTGGTCTGTGAGTTCCGTCAAGAACAGCCTTTGCTCACGGATGGTGATTAGTTGCAGGAACAACTCCTGGTCAGGGTTCCCTTGGGAGAGGACGCCCATCAGCACCTGAGCATCCATCAACTTGTAAGACAAGCCTTACAGCTCTTGTTATGCTCCACTCCTTCACATTACTTTGCCCATAGAAAATGCCTTGAATATGGATTGAACATCTGCTTTAGGGTCCCCTTCCACCACCTCAATGGATGAGAGTGGTCTGAATACAAATAAGAGCCAGAATCACCCCTTTCATGTGCTACAAATATTCTGCATCTGCTATGGGACATCTCCACGATTAACCAGCAACAGGAGCAAACCGAGCTTCTTGTTGCATTTAGTACAGAGGAAATTGTTGCACTCAAGAAATCCCAAATGCCATATATAGGGTTGTACTGACTTAACCTGTTCACTTTACACAACTGACAATAAACGGTCAGAAAAGCTACAAGAGTTTTATCTGCCAAAATCAGAGTACTGATCACCTCAACACCTAAACAGAAGACTTGCACAGTAGGTACCACAGTTCTCTTTTCCCAAGAAAACTATAGGAAAGAAAAGGATGCCTCTCTACAACAATACCAGTACTAAAAAATATGTAGAATCATGAGCATTTCCAAAGAAGCAGAGATCACTTAGCTGATGATATATTTATACTGCCTTTATAGCATCTGAACACTCAAGACTTTTTTTCATAACCCTTTAAAGTTCTGCCTTTGATTAAACAGGCCTGGACATTGATTATTAAAGTGAATATACAAACTTAGACCTTCAGAAGACACTGCAACTCCAGTACTGCAAAAAAGTATGACTACAAACAACCCTTACCAGGACAGTACCAACACACAAAATAAACTGGCTGAGTCAGCTTTTGCAGACACTGTTTGCTCAGCAAATAACAATTATTAGACAGACAGACAATATTAAGGAATTTAATTTTGAGGGCGTGAGCAGTGAGGGAGGGAAATGTCACTGAAGCATACATTAAAATGAACAGCAATCACCTAATATGGCAGGTACTTTTCTTCCAGACAGTGTTTTACAGCTGTTCCTATAGAATTTGCAGATGTTACATGCTGCAAAGAGGACTCTGCTGACAAATCTGCTTTGGGTGAAGTCTGGCAACTTTAAACTTGGCATTGCAACACCATTTTAAAACCAGAAGTGAAGAATGTGTTACTAATTTGAAAACTACTCAAAAATATTAAATAAAACAAGTAGTTCTATAAATATATAAAGACTGCTGTGGCATCCTCTGCTACTCAAGCTGATTTTTGACAGAAGAAAGACAACCATTTTAATGAGTAAAGCCACAGCCCCATGTTGAGAAGATTATGTCTGAGGAAAGCTTCATAAATTGTATTCAACTGAGCATTTCTGCTAGACAGACAAACAAATTGTTATGAGGTAGCTGGTCCCTGCAGGAGTCATGTCAAGTACAGACTTCCTCAGAATTAGGTGCCATGCAACCCCTACCTTTATTTGAAATACAAATGAAAGAACACGAATTCTTATGTGCTCTTTTGAAGGTGGCAGTGAGTTATGTGACAATATCACTATGCATGCATATGCTATGCTAACAACACGGTTAATGGGATCAGGAGAGGTAAGTCCTACTTTGAATGTCAATGATTTTTTTTTCCTCTGTATTTTTACATTGAGATTATTACAGTAATTTTTACCTTATTGTGTCTGCAAAGAGAGTTTTCTTTGAGAGTACTTGGGAGTTCATTAGTAGTGTAGTTTAGGCTTTGGGGGATGCTGCTGACATTAATTTTGTTTTTGTTTGCTGCTGGGAATATCCTAATTGGAAATTTCTAGCAGTATGTGTGCATGCACCTATTCAAGCTGCAGTTGATTTTTATTAAAGTTGCAGTAAACCAACCATTTGCCTGATCTGGAATTACACTTTACAGGAAATTCATTTATTTTAATTTAGATACTAGCTTATCCCAGTATAAGCTCACTACTGAAATGCGAGGTTTTCCATAGCAGTCTTGTGAAAACAAGACTGGACCTTTGGAACTGCAGTTATCAAGTCACAGGTGCTGCATGATTTGACATAGAAAGAAATGCCAATGGCAGAAGCAATGGCCTTGTTCTTGGTCTCTTCATATGGTCAGGTGCACATGCCAGTGCCACACACATTTTGGCTCTGAGCCCTTCTGTCCAAATCTGGAGAGCTGAGCAGGCACTGCCCATGAAAACAGATGCCCCAAGCCACTGCTCTTTGCAGTTGGCTTCAACACCACCCAAACCCACCCTGCCCAAGAGCCATGACCATCTCCACATGAAACACTCCAGGAGTCCCTCTGGCTTCTCACAGCCTCCCTAGAGAGCGTGTCCCCCACAGAGATTCATCCTGCCTGCATGGGGCTGGAGTGATGGCAGTGTGCTGCAGAAAGCTCCCCTCTCATGCAGAGTGGCAGTAAGGGAGAGTCTCCCTGCTCTGCCAAGAACTCTCCTGCCCTGCCACAATCCACTCATCCAACTTCTTTGGGTTTTCAAAGCTCTCAGCTTCACTCCTCCCGTAAATGAGCTCTACTACCTCACTAATTTTAAGACAGCTTTTAAAAGACTGAAACATGATTAAATATGAAGGAGAATCTGCACGGACACTGGCACTCAAAATTTTGGATGTATTTCCACAATTGCATGCAGCAATTCACAGCAAGTACTGAACTACGACTGCAGATAAGAATTAAACAACAGACAAAATTTTCAAGCATCTTTTATCATGAACACCAGACCAGAACAGTCATAGCAGAACACCATTTTATATCTTTCTCCCCTCATCTGGCAGCTGTTGATGGGCACTGCCAGACCAGCTGTGTGAAGTGACTGCCACTAGATGGAGTGGCTTTGACAAGCTCCCGGCTTTGACAAACCAGCGACATGCATTCAGCTTCCTCCAGCCCTTTTTCCCTGCCTACTTTACCAGGGATAAAATACATAGGGTGATAAACATCATCTGAAGGTTGAAGACATAACTTGGTAAGGCTTTGCCTTCAAAGTGAAAGAATTAGTGAAGAGTCGAGGGGGCAAGTCTTACTACTGCCCTCCACTGTGTGGTTACATATAGCCCTAAAAGATGCTTGGATATAAATACACTTCAGGTAAAATAAAAAATACATAGGACATAAGACGCTGCTAACTCATCATCAAGGACAACAGGGAGAATTATACCTCCTCTGGACTTCTTGTTGGTCTCTGCAAGACCAGTTCACTTAGGGAACAAGAACGTGACTTCATTAATACGGTATTACCTATCTTCTCCTACTATTCTGGGGTAGAAGAAGAGCTGGAAAGTTTTTATCATTGTCTATAAAAAGAGCTGAATTTGTTGCAATTTTCAAACCTGGATGATTGATAGAGCAATTTTAATAGTCTGAATAGAAACAGTGAGTATTTGTGCTCTTCCTCGGAAAGTAATTATGAGCAATACAATGATGCTACTGATAATTGCAAAAATGTTGACATGGCAAGAAAAGGAATCAAAACAAGAAAGAGAAATCCACAATCAAACCTCTTTGGATTCCATTGTAGAAAATATTTTGATCTTCATGTCTATACATTTCCTCTATAATAATCATAGTTAATTAAGGACAGGCAAAAGGACAAGTAGGAAGAATGCAAACAGTTTTTGAATGCATAAAAATTTATAAAAGTCCCCTCTTCTTTTACACATTATAAGGTTCTAGGTCATTCAGAGAAGGGCATTATCTTCTGATAAGTTTGCATAGTGCCCAATACACTGGGACTCCTCCCAAAATGGGTCCACAAAGTACTACCACAGGAGAAACAGCAGTAATTTATACTCATACGCAGTCAGCTATAAAAATGTGAGAGAAATGAGATCTACCATGGTAACTGTTGGCCTCTAGGAATTAGAACTGTCCTATAAAATGAAAATTTATATGGCTAATAATTACCTTATCCCATATGGTGATGAACAATACTGCTTCGAGGACAGAACAAGGTTTCCAAGCCTTGGAGAAAGAAATGTGCAGACTGAGAAATGGCACTCTCAGACTCAGTAACACCAAGCAAGGAAAAAACACATGTTGAGAAGAATGCGAAGGCAATGTTACCCCATCCTATTTACTGGTTTACTACTCCATCTCCAAAACTGTGCTACTCCTAGGCTAAAAATGGCAAATATGCTGTCACTCCTAATTCAGGAAAACTTGCATTCATTTCAGTCAGAATTTTCTCAGCGTGAGGGATCAGGAAGGAGCACAGATGCCAGGAGAGGAGCAAATAAGGGATGTTATCTTCTAGTTACAGCAAGGCACAATCAGCAATGGGGTAAACTAGGGCATGCAAGTAATGAACCCAATTTTGTTCTTATGTAACATGATCATATCTTTGGCAAGTTGAACCTTAATTAGCAAGATGGCACAGCTACATGGTTATTTATGTTAATTAACATACCGTTTGCACACTAGCAGGATAAGGGCCAGACTGTTCCAATTTGTGGGCAAATGGCTCCTATGTGACACCCCCCAGCATCCAGCAGCCAACAACCTGAACAATAAAAAAAAAAAAAAACAAGGGGGAAAACAGGGTGTTAATCAGTGATGGACAGTATTTTTAAAAAGAATAGTATTATTTCCTCCCTCCAAAGTTTTGTTGGTAAGATGCATGTACCCGTTTTAGCACAGTTGACTTGCAGGTACAGAGAAAAGGAGGCTGTGCCTTACATCCCAAACAGCCAGAGCATATATGTGTGTCTAAGATCACAGAGGTTCGAAAGCAAGGCTGAAGTCCTGCTCCATTTGGTGCAGGTGAAGGACCCAAACTTTGCTCTCTATGAGCCAGGTGAGCGTGCTGGCAACCTCTACATTCTGCTGCCCACCTCTAAACTTCTCAAGGTGTTCCATGTTAGACTGAGAGCTAAACATCGCGAAAGAAAGGAACTAAATGATATTCCAGGAGGCAGAGTGCATGCCTGGTGAGAGGCTTAGCTTGAAGCTTTTTCTCTGAATTAAGCAAACCAAGGCTGCGCCTCCTGCATCCCACCCAGGTGCAGGGGAGGAACAGCAGTGGAAGCTGCCCCATCTGCCTGCAAAAAATCTCCAAAACTCCTGAGGCCACCCAAAACCCCTCAGCTTGTAAAATACAACCTCTTATATACACATTTCCTACCAAGCTGTAGACAAGATGAAGTATTGAAGTCACAAACCAGCAAGGGGACATTACTGGGAAACCACAGCTACCTCCTCTGCCCAGCTTTTCGGAGAAAGGACGGAAGGCAGAGCTGGCTATCTTGAAACTGTTGGATTTTAAGATCTTTCACAGTTTATCTTATCTTAATTTCATCTAAAGATAGAATTTTGGAAGAGGATGAAGTCTTTCTGAAGTATGAAAGACTCAGATGAAAAGAAACAGTGAAACAATAGTGATCTGTTTGCTTAAAATTAGCTCCAGTTTCAGGACTGGTTTCCCAATAAAAGACTTTCTATTACTCTTTCCCATTAAAGCAGAATGAACAGGTAATATGAAAAGTTTGATACAATGCTACAGGGTATTTACATTTTAAAGAAAATGGAAGAGACCTCATTAAGCTAGCTAATTTTGAACTCTCAAACCTTTTCTTTTTTACAAAAGAGTTCATCTTGGATTTCAATATTCCAACAGAAATCGTGGCATTTCCAGCCTCTTCTCTAGCCATTCTCTAATGCCAAAAGGTGCAGGCACTTATTTCTGAGCAGACTTGACATGAATGTTAAATGGGGACAGAGAAGCCCAGCCAGGTGCAAAAGAGATGAACACTCCTGGAAGCACCCAGAAGAAATGGCAGCTCAGTACACAATGTGTAGTTTAAGGGAGAGAAGTCATTTGAAACAACAGAACAGGACATAAAAGACCAGGCTCCATTGGATGCTAAATGCTAAAGGTCTCCAGAAGAATGTAATGTCTAGAGGATCAAACTGGAGGAAAAGCATAATTATTAGAAGAAAAGAGAGAGAGAACCACTCCTAGAAAATAGTTTCCATGCAATGGCCAGAACAGAATATAGAAGGTAATGAAGTTGTCGCAGCAGAAAGTATTAGTGAACTTTATTAAAAGAGTAAGGTTTAGAGACAGAAAGATAGCAAAAAGATCAGGCTCCAAGGAGAATTCTCATAAACTGCACAGTGTATGCCTGCATTCTCATCCTGCTGCAACAAACTGGCTGTAACAAGTTTTAATTAAAGACATCATGAGTTAGCAAGGAGATGCTGAGAGCAAAGGTAATGTGGATTAAGGTATTGATGTGGTGAGGATTGGTAGGAGAGAGGAAAGATAACTACTCTCCTCATACTGAAAATAAGACATCTCCAGGTGAGACAGGAGCAAAGTAGAGAAAGGTAAGAAAGGAAGACCCAAGTGGAAGAAGCCTCTGTGAGGCAGGGATGGAGATTTTAGAGAAAGAGAAGCAATGCCTTATGATAGGCTGGAGGAAAGCAGATCAGGTGAAGGAGAAAATTCACGAGAGAAAACCTCCCTCCTCTTCTGAGCTGTGCAAACTTCAGAGACACCTCCGTAAGCTGAAGGATATAGCCAGTGGGATTTTTCAGATCTCACCATAAAGAAAGAACAGATCCACTGCTCGCTCTGCAGGCAATGACTTGCTCTTTTGAAAGTCCATTTCTGATCTGTATTCAAACGACGAAGGAAGATGCAAAGGGCTCTGAGAAGCCATCCTTTGTAAGGTCAGAGAAAAGGACAGTGCTGTACACACTGACAGTAGGGACCAGGCTGGGGACACTCGCGAAAGATTAGCTGTGCAAATTTGGCCAGGCACATTAACAAAAATCAAACTCCTTAAGGAAAATTATGTACAGGATATAGATTTCAGAGGTGGAAAGGAAGAGAGTGCTCAAATGGAGCCACGGAGTGACCCATACAGCAGATAAACACACCAAAAGTGAAGAAGGGGCACACAGGCAATGACAAAAAATTAGTGCACAGAAGGCCAGCAACACATTGCAAAGCAACACCCTTTTAACCTCAGTCTTCAAGAGTCTACTTCCCCTGCAAACTTTTTTTAGGCCATCAAGTATGGGCAATGCTCAGAAGCTAGGATAAAAAGGCGTTTGGCAACTGCAATGTCCCATGCCACCAGCATTAGCAAAGAACAAAAATACGCACTCCCAATTAAAAAATGAAAAACATTCTTTCATTTCTGGAGCTGTCTGGCCTTTTCTAAGATTTAAATAAGCTCAGATAACTGTCTTCATAGTTACATTCACAATATAATGATATTCAAATATACTGCCTTCACACACACAAACAACTTGTGAAATTATTTGCCAGCATATTAAGCCACTACACCAGATTGCTTGGCAATGGTTTATATCTTTGAAATATGCAGATGCTTTTCTTTTTTTAAAGAAAGGAGAGAAGGAGGGAAGAGGAGAAGTGAGAAAGAATTACAGCAGATTCTGATATCCAAGTACCCAGTAGGACAGACTCCAACCAATATTACATCAGATTCGGAGAAATATTAAAATATACTGAGACATGAGTTATGACTTTATATATATATATATGTATACTTCTATGCATAAACTTACAAACAGACATAAACAAAAAAACCAAATGCCTAGAGGAAGAACTGAAGTCTCACAAACCCTGCAGTACTGTTTGTCATGCATAAACTCAAATTTCAAGTGCTAGAGTACACACAGACAAGCTACAAGTGTAGATACAAAAAATATCTGCAAGATGACTGCTGAATATCTTCTTGAATTCCCTTAAACAGCCTTCCTGGGCAAAAGCAAGAATCTAAAACTAGTATATCTCTCACTGAGATCCTGGAGAAGTTATTTCGCATGTATATAAATATATATGCACATATGTCACCTAATGCTCCAGGTATGTGCATAGTCTGGACTTCAGTACCGCATTCCTTAAAACAGAGGTACAACTGACTATGAACAGTGATTTCTAAGAGCATGTTTCACACACTCAGCAGAAAAGGAAGGTGGAAGCCCCCCAAGATCCTAAACACAAACTTTGAAATATCTCCTAAAATGCAGAAAGATGGAAATTATTTCAGGAAGGGAATCAACACTACAGAACTGCTCCTGCTCAGGACTTTGTAGTGAGTAAACACACCTTCCTTAAGAATATGTAATTGCCATAAAAGAGGTTAACACAGGATGAGATACTATTTGATGCCATCTAGCCTCAATCTACACAAACAATACAACACCTGAATTGTATAAAACATCCACTTTCACCAACAGTCCAGCCAAGGTACAAGAAGTGCCATTACACTAACATACACAGTAATGAAACACCTATTTTGCCTGTAATTTGGATCTCGCCAGTTTCACCAAGAAACGATGTTCCTGCTGAAGAGGGGCAGAACAGAGCTTGGGGTGTGCATCACCATAATGCCCCTGCATGAGGCACAAATGGCAGAATAAAATGTGCTCCGACCTTATGTTGGAAACCAAATCATTCTTCATGGGCAACAGTGGCACCTTCGGGAAAATGGAAAAAAAAAAAGAAAAAGTTCTTTCTAACGAGAAATTGATTTATAAGTCATTATAGCTATTTCGAAAGGACAGGTCATAGCTGGTTTCAGTGATCATTAACTAAGCCACACACTTTTAAAGGGTGTGAGTTCTGGGGGGAAATCCTTATCCCACCAACAGCGATGGGATGTGCACTTTTGGCACCAGTACAGCGTCAGTCTAGAAATGGAGACATAAAGCGCAGTACTGAAAAGACAGGTTGTCACATTTTTAACTTTGCATTAATAACAAATGGTCTTGCTGTCTATTCTGGCACATTTGCAAGCTTGCTTTTAGGTACAAGAGACTTGCATTCATTTCCACTGTAGATAAGAAAACAAGAGCAGCCTTGTTATGATTAAAAGGGTCTATTTCTCTCTGCCTTCTGTCTTCTGTGTCCATCTGCATAGCTGCTTTGAACTTGGCCAAATCCCAGTGTTAGGGTCGCCCACAGTATGAATTTTAAATCATCAGCAGACTGTGAATTTGCTGCTAGAGAAGAGAAAAATCTACAGATTCTCACCTAAATGGTCGATGAGTGGTTCTGTAGAACACTCATCATTTTACATAGCTTAACTATTTGGGAAATTGCAGCGAAAATAATAATTTACTGTTTCATGAGGACTGCCAGATAAAGACAAAATAGACAACTGACAAGAAATTAAGAGCAATCACTGTCGAGAAAAATGAATTCTGCGGATGCCTAGGCTGGTGACTACATGACTTGGAGAGGTCACAAAGTTTGCATTTGAGAAGTTACAGTAATTTCTCTTTAAACCATGCAGAATTAGAGATACTAGGTGAGTGGAAGACAGTGCACGAGACTTGCAGAACCAAGAATGGCAATGTATTCATAAAAATCTTGGGCAATACTAAATTAATATATGAGTTTGGGTTCTTAATCTCCTCACCTACCTCACCTCTACTCAACAGAAAAGAAAACCGTGTCAGCTCTCTCTCTCTAGTGCGTAGCACTTTCAGCACCAAAATTCCCAGTGGGATGACAGTCTGCAAGCATTTTGAGACAGCCACATTAAAGGCTGAAAGTCAAAAATGGCTTCAAAAAGAAAGAAAAAAAGTTAATTCTTTCTAAACTTCTGCTGCCCAATCAAAAACTTGTAATAGGGAAAGTTAAAGAAAGGCTTGCATTGGCTAAGAGCTGCCAGTCCTTCAAGAGAGCATGAAAGCCTTTAATAGGGTCCTTTATGCAACCGAGCTCACACCATTCACGAAAGAACAACAGCCAGGATCAAAGGCATCCACCAGCTCATCCTCGCAATACTATAACCTGCTTCCACCTTCACCTCGAGTTTTATAGGTATTTTAATTCCATTCCTGTGAGTTTAGTTATCATACAATGGTCAACAAGCTAAATTCTCAGCAAATAAGTCAATTTCTTTACCTAGCCAACTTTTTTTTTCCCCTTCTGGCAATAGATGCCTGCTGGCTCAGTTAAACAATTATTGCTTTTATCAGTTCTGCTTTAAAATGGTTTTATTCAAATGGTTCTGCCTCTTATTCCAAAGACCAACAGATAATAAAGCAAAGCTGTTACTGGTTGCTACAAAACTAATTTTAACCTCAAGCAAATCAGGAATTACACATTCATCTTCTGAACTGTTTAAAGATGTTACGTTCATTTCTTTTATGACTGATTTAATAAACTCTGCCTGCATAATAAATATTCCTACCATAGTCACAGGGCTTTTTTCTCTTCTTGAGAAGGAAAAACCCATGTTGGTGGTTGATATGAGGTGTAATAGGAAAAGAATTAAGCACAGCCAAGTAATTTTTGCAATGTTGGACATTTTGTTATTAAGCATCATATCCAGTATCTGATTCTTCGCAATAACAGCAATGCCACCCCCAGCAGAGAATGCCATATTCCTTTAAGAAAGGGTGAACAATAACAATGAAAACACATGATACATCTAAGAAAAAAAGAAAAAAAACTACTACACCTTTAGCAGGTTAAAAAAGCTACACTATGGTTGTTTTTTTAAAAAAAAAATCCTACTCGAGAAACATTTTGCTATCTGGCTCTATGTTATATATGTCCCTTTATCTTCTGAAAGAAGAAAACATGTGCCGAAACTGTTAATCTTATCATTTGTTGCCATACAGAAAATAACACTGATGACAATTTCAGAGAAAGAAGGAAAACTATGGACTTCATCTTCTGACACCATTTTACTTAATCAAACTGCAATCACAGTAACGAGCTCTCTCCTACCAAAGGCTTGGTACGTACCTCATCCAGGGGTGCTCTCAATGGAGATTTGCAGACGTCTTTGAGACAAAAAGATGCCCATTTAAAATAAGCCCATCTGGTTACTCAAAATTATTTCTCAACAGATGAAGATTTCACATGACAAACGCTTCGTGAACTTTAAAAGGCTCACTCTTTTTCAGCTCTTTCCCCCCCAGACATCCGAATTTCAGACAAAAACAAACCAACCAACCAACCAACCAACAAACCCTGCCGGGATATTCTGAGGATGCTGGACGAGTAAGTGACATTTTTTAAGGGAACATCATTGCGCACAGAATTACGAACCGCCTTTTATTTCGGCTACAGCCTCAAAGGCAGAGTTTTGAGAGGAAAAGTGCGCAGGTAAGCCGGGCTGAATGCCACCCGCTGTAAATCAGCAGTGGGTCAGGACGAGAGGAGAAACCTCCGATGTCAGATAAGGTCCTGTGGGAGCCCGGGAGGCTGCCGGCACGGCGCACAGAAGAATAGACGCGTGTTAACCATAACGCCACCAGCCGCCCGCACCCCCGCCCGCTGCCGGGCTCCCCTCGGCCGCCGGGTCCCCCTCCTCCGGCCGGGCTGGCCAAGCCCAACTGCGCTGCCCGGACCCGGCTTTTCCCGGGTGTCCCCCGGGCTACCTCCAACTCGCCCCAGCCGCCCGGGGCGGCGGCGCGGGGCCGTGCCCGGGACACGGGCGAGACCCCCGCGGTCCCCGGCCCCCGCCGCGGCGTGGGTCGCGATCGCCGCGGGACGCGGCGGTGGATCACGGGAAAGGATGCTCCGCAGGCAGGCAGCCGCCTCCCCTCCGCCCGTTCCGCCGTCGGGGCAGGCGGTGTCATTTCCCGAGCACCCCCCTCCCACCCACGCCGCCAACAAACTTTGAGGGGGACGACGGGTCCCTGGCCCCCGACCGGGGGCACCCGCCGCCCTCCTGTGCCCCCCCGCCCCGCGCCGTCCTTACCCTCCGCACGGCACCGGCCGCGTTCCCCGCCTGGTCCGGCCGCGCCGACCCCCGGCAGGGAGCGGGAGCACCGCCCCACCCGGGCACCCCAGCACTGGGGAGCGCCGAGGAGGCGGTGCCGGTGAGGAGAAGGAGGAGGTGGGAGACTTCTCCCCCCGGCTTCCTCCCCTTCTTCGCTTCCCTCCCCTCGGCGCCTCCTCTCCGACCACCGCCGCCCTCGCTCGCCCGGATCAGGCGGCGCGCCGGGCTCCGCCGCCCTGCCGCCGCCGCCGCTCCATGTGCCGCCCGCCCGCCCCCTCCTCCGCCGCCTCCGCCCGCCGCCGCCTCGGCGCGGGGAGGCAGCGCGGGAGCCGCCGGGCGCCCGGCGTGGCTCCGGCACACGCCGCCGCTGCGTCCCCCCCGCCTTCCGCCCCGCTCCGGTCCCATTTATGAAGCCCGGCGCCCATCACGTGTCAGTGTGTGCCTTTTGTCCCGGCCCTGGCAGCACCGGGGCGGACAGGCGGTGCTGGCCAAACTTCGCCCCGGGGGAGGGACGAGGAACACCGGGGGACACCGCGGGGGCGGGCGGCGGAGAGCGGCTCTGTTTCGGGCCGCGCCCCACCCCGCGGCCCCGCCGGCCGTGGGTGCCGCCCGGCCGTGAGCCCCGTCGTGCCGGTGCTCCGCCGCGCCCCCCGGCCGGGCGCGGGCAGCGGGGCCGGGGGAGGCGGTGCGCGGGCCCCCAGCCAATGTGGAAGGCAGCGCCTCCTCCAGCCCGGGGGGGCGGACGGCGCCTGCCGCCGCGGGGACCGGACCCGGCCCGGCCACCCGCCGGCACCGCGGGGGGACAGCGGGGACTGGCTCCGGGCTGGCCCCGGCGCCGCGGGCTCGGCGCTCCCGGGGGGCTGCGGAGGGGCTGCGCATGTCGGTGGCTGTGGCTGCCCTTGCGGGGCGTCCTTTCCCCGTCCCAGTATTTCCTGTGGAACACCAGGGTTTTAACATACTTTATTTCCTTTTTTCTCACTATCCCTATGTCCTGCCTTCGGTGTTTTGGGGCTTACGCGACAGCCGTCATGGCAGCCCTCAGAAGTGCTGGGTATTCCCTCATCTCTGAGGGGCGAAATGGCTCCAAAGGCGGACAGGCAATGGGCATAACCAGAAAGCTGAGCTTTATTCAACAGCCAGTTCTTAAATGCTGTAATATCTAGCTGGCTTTGTTCCGTGTGTTTCTGCCTCTGCAGTGTCATACATATGTATTTGTCTTCACACGAATTAATACAGAAACATGATAAATATTTATCATTTGACATAGTGTCTGAAGACATTATCTGGTCCATCTACCATTTACCTGAACTGATACATCCAACCATGGAGGAGGAATATGCCATATTCCTTGTTTCGCAGGTTAAAAAAACACTCAACTCTTCACAAGTGAGAGTTGAAGGTTTCAGGTGGCTGTATTTCTAGGGCATCCAACTCAAGATGTGCCGGCTATCTGACAGTGGCTCTTCCTCCTGAAGGCTTCTGAAGCTGGGCCCCCAAGGTCTGAGGCAACAAAAATCTCTGGGCTCTATCCACCAAAGCGCATCTGCCAAGGAGTGCAGCCTCATTCTCACAATCCAGTGTTTTCCCTGCATCGAGTCCCAGAGCGAGTCTGCAAGATCATAATTACTGCCTATAATTTTTCAGCCGCTGGCTCTTTCTGATGGTAATCGTTAAATTAACAAGAAAAGAGATAATTTCAAATGGCACTCCCTGTGAGAAAAGTGGAAGGGGGAAAAAAAGGCCAATTGATTTGTGCCCAGTTTGAGTTGCTGGTATTAGTCCATCTGTTTGGTCATTTGAACATGGTGGGGTGTAAAAAGAACTTACATTTAAGACTGCATTAAATCAGATCAGATTTCTCTTTAGCTGTGCATTTCAGAAAGTACTGACTTCTCAGAGGACTAAGTTTTTTTTTTTTTTTTTGTAGTTCTTTGAAAGAGTTGAGTACTTTTGCTTTCAACGTGAACCTACGAAGTTAAACTTCTCTTCCGTATTTGTGGAGGGACACATCCCCTCTGCAAGTCACATCAAGTGGACCTTGCCAGACTAAAATCAGCCCTCAGAGGGAATTTAAGGGCACATGTTACTGTTCATCCCACTTCCACATTAGTGGCTTGCTAACGGTTCCCATCCTGAATTGAGCATTACACCAATTTCAGGATAATCCTTCTTTCCATCACTTCTAAGCTTGGATGATAGAGAAGGAAGTTGCAGGGTTGAACACGTAGCGGTACCCACATGATGAGGGCTTTTTCCCCCCTACAATCCCTCACAGTTGCTGCTGCCAGTTCAGCCGACAAGTATAGCAGTTCCACAGGAGACAAGATGTGTGGGTAGCCAGAGGTGATTCAAGCAGTAGGTTCTCAACCTCCATAACCATGGGGCATCCTGTGACCCCTTATGCCTTGTACGCCCCAGCCCCTCTTCCAGGATCCTGCTTGCAATTTAGCAATTTTGCAAAGGGAAGGGTGTTGCAATCCTGTGACACCTATTCCCAGTGGAGCTGGTTGGAAAACCTTTGAAAGAATAGCTTTCCACTGGAAAACGTACCTTGTCAAAATCGCAGTGCTTTGCAAGCTTGTGTTGGTTGCACTGAAAATGTCATTTAAAAAAGAGTAAGTGGTAGAGGGATGTTCCAACAGTGTGGGAACGTCTCGTTGTGACATTTCCAAGCTAAACGTTTCAATTTCTTCCTTCAAAATGAGTTTTGGTTTCAAAATACTTCATTTTATATTATATATTGCAAAATAATACAAAACCTTGAAAAGCTGAGTCACTTATTACCATCAACCTGAAATTAATGTTCTCCACAGCTTTCTCGAGGTATTCTGATTTGGAGCAAAATTTTAAACTCCCAATACCTAGTGTAACTAGAATATCTGAATTTTTCTGGCCTCTCAACCACATGATGGAATTCTAGAACACATCACAGCTGCCTTTTAAGTGCATGATTGACCACCCCAGGTACTATTTTCTCCTGATTTGGGCTGTGATAAAGTCGATTTTCCTCCTAGTAGCTGTTGCACTGCTGTGTTTTGGATTTAGTATGAGAATCATGTTGACAACACACTGATGTTTTAGTTGTTTCTATGCCGTATTTACACTAAGTCAAGGACTTTTCAGCTTCTCACATGACCCCACCTGTGTGTAGCCTGGGGGCAAAAGAGGCTGGGAGGACATGGAGGACAGCTGACCTGAACTGGCCAAAGGGATATTCCATACTGTATGATGTCATGCTCATTTTATAAACTGGGGGGAAAGCTGCCTTGGGGGTTACTGCTCAGGGACTGCCTGGGCATCAGTCAGCAGGTGGTGAACAATTGCATTGTGTATCACTGCTTTTGTATACTCTAATTATATTGTTATTACTGCTGTTATTATTATGCATGACTTGTTTTGTAAGTCCATTTTTTCCCCCTTCCTTTTCTGTCCTATTAAACTGTCTGTATCTCAACCCATGAATTTTGCTTTTTTTTCCCCCAGCTCTCTTCCCCGTCCCTCTGGGGGCAGGGAGTAAGTGAGCAGCTGTGTGGTGCTTAGTTGCTGGCTGGGGTTAAACCACGACATATTGCAACTGGGATTTCCTTCAGTTCTTATTTCAGGAAGAAGAGACAAGGGGGTAACAGATGAGATAATCCAGCTGATCCTATGCTCTTTCTAAATCAGAAATTCTTTCCTTCTCAGTCAGATTTTCTTCCAATATCCAAAATATTGTATATTTTTTTGAAAAATTAACTTTGCCACTTGAGGAATGTTGTCCTTCATCCATTAAGCATTTTATTTATCTATTCAGGTTGATCAGAGATGCCTAATGAGTGACCTTGATGATTTACTTAGAAAAAATCTGTACAACAATCAGGTTACATGCTTTGGTTATCTCAGAAAGATCACTTGCTTCCTAGTTTTACAGACCCTGGAGCACCATGACTGCTTTCAGGATTTCTCCATCATTTCTTGTCAAGAGTGTTTCCTCCTGCTGCCTCATATAAACTTAGAGGTCTTGCTCACTGTTATCTCTTCAGCCATAGGTAGAGCCAACTATCAAACAAGACATAAATGATGCACTTGGAAGAAGCCAGTACACGGTTTCTAACACCTATCCAGTGTCCTACCCACAGGCAAATTGATTTTCACAAGGTTTATGTGGCAGTTTCTTAAATCATTTTCCAATGAGAGAGAAGATTTGTTCTTATGTCCAGTTCTTAATTTAGAAGACTGTCTGTTTATCTCAAGGGCTCATCCTTATCTGTCCGGTTTAGGAGATTTTGCTGCTATGATAGCAAGGAGTGCCATGGGTGCACAAATTCCCTTCCACCACTCCACAGGCATACAGTCTCTGGAGAAAGTTGAGGAAGGTCTTCAGTATAATTCTACCCCTGCAGACCTTGAGGACCACAATAGAGATTCTTTTGGACAAGGAGAATGAAGGATTGAAAAACAAGACCTTAAACCTTAAGCCATTTCCTGTTGTAGCCTTCTCTTCCTAAACCACAGAGCCTGAAGAACTGACAAGTTCAGGTGCTGCTGCAGCACAAACAAGTACTCTTAAAGCAACATGATTTTTCAGCTTTTCTACATTTTCTCTGCAAGCTGTTAAACAAGCCAGGTCAGTTTGGCACCCACCAAGTCCTGATTCTGCTCCTTACTTGTTTTGTGATGTTGGTCCCCTTTTTTCCATACTGTTGAACGCCCGCAGTTTTCACTGAGTTCAGGAAGAGCAACATGATCTCAGCCCCTCGGGACATACGGCTGTTTGTCTTTCTGCACAGTTGCTCCCCCACTATAAAATGAGGATAATAATACCTTCTTTCTTCCTTCACTCTCAGGCTTTTCTGTTTAAACTATAAGGTCATCAAAGTGAGAACTGTCTCTTACTAGTGGCTTGCGAGCACCTATCACAACAAAGTCATAATCCTGTCTGTGACCTGCAGGCACTAACACATTGCAAATAATAACAATAAAAACCCAATCAGAAATTTCATTGTCCAGGAGCAGCTTTACTGCCATCCAGCAAATAAAAAAAAACAGTCCAGGGAATGACAGAACCCATGAAAGTGAGTGTGTTACCCTTTACTAATTGTCTAACTCCATGTTTAGTGAAATGGTGGTCTTTTCTGAAGGGGCTGAGCTGCCAGGGGACAGTCGCTGTTTGTGTCACTGGTGAGGTATGGCAGTGTCCTTGTTATGGGCTGTCCCCACAGCACACTCCAGCCTGTTGCTTGGGTAGTCCTGTAGCCCTGCTCCTTCCCCAAGTCCGACCTTGGCTTTTTGACTTCGCAAGCTGCTGAGAGATGTGCTGCTGGGTTTTGTAAAGCAGATGTCCACCAGCTAGAAACAGACCGAGACCACCACCTCATCTCACACAAAAGATCCATGAATAGCTCTCACACGGTAATGACACTGTGTCACTGCTGCCCTGAACCAAATTAAAACCAGTGATTCAGGCATTCAAGTCTCTCTATCCCGTCATTAACTATCCCCTGAAGCTATCCAGTTCCCCAAATATTATTCTTTTCAGCTTCTTGCTTTGTCCTTTTAAATTGGAGTTGAGCAACGATGAACCAATTTAGCTGCTGTTCTACGTAATTTAGGTTATGAACTCAATGAATTAAGGAAAGAAACATGTAAGACAGTTAAGAATGCCTGTTCTTAAAAAATTCTCAGTTTACTCCTGACAGGTGTTGGAGTCATACCAGTCATAATGCAGTTGAGCTTAATCTTCTGCTCTACTGATATTTTGTGATGTTTTGCCTTTTCTGTTGAGGGTGGCACTGCAGGGTACTAACAAGGTTTTTTCTTTTGCTCTGATGGCAGTGATACTATGCTGTGTCACGTTCCTTCCATCAATTGCTGACAAAGATGACAGAAAAGAAGAGCCAGAAGATTGGTGAGCACTTGCTAGGAGAGACCTCTGTTTTAAAACACAGGCTTTCCCAGATTCAGAGGCAGGGAATTGCTGATCTGACATCTGTTGCCTGTCACATGTTTGCTGATGCCTGGGGAAGGAGCCTTAGAATTGTTCCTTTGGGCTGAAGTCCACTGACCCCTCCTCTTTCCTTTTTGTCTCTTTATGATGCTCAAGTCTCAGCTCTGGCATGCCGGGGAGAAACTGCTGTACTGACTGAAGCCATGACACGGTGCTCCCATTCGGAGCAGCACCTTTGGGCTCCAGCAGCTCTAATTGCCTCTGTGCTTTGAACCATTCGGTACCTCATGCTCTGCTCCGTGTGGCTCGGTATTGACTCACTCTTCATTGCAGGTCTCCAGAGCAAATGGCAGAAATCTCACGAGCATTTTAAAGATCATGATTTTGAAGTCTCTCTCTCTGCAGCATTTGTATCTGTGGCTGCAGCTCTAGGTGAGCTGCTCCACTAATGGTGTGTAGAGCTTCGAGTGCCTTCTGTGCCATTTTTGTTTGTTGCTTCAGAACTAAAAGCTGGCTGAGACACATGAGTTTATTTTCTCTTCACTATCTGAAAATTACAAAATGCTGATACAGGTGGAAAAAGGAGGTTGTTGAGGAGGAGAGTGAATATACTCTGTTAGAGAGGATGGGCTCCTTTGACCTTGAGGATGCTGCTTTTGAGCCTTTGCACTGTATATTTCTAACACAAAGGAAATCACTGCTCTGCTCCTAAGTGATCTTTCAAGGCAGAGAAACACCCTTATTAGTGTTTTTTTAATCTTCTCACCTTCTTTCATTAAATCATACTCTTTACAGTTCCAGTTCACCTACATAGCACGTTATGAGCTGACTGAAAATCATTTTCTTTTGTTAATGTTTTTTTCATCATTGAGCAATAGAGCAGTAATGAGGACACAAATCATCTTTTCATTATAAATATGCATCGCAAAATATAAAAAAGTGTGTTCCTAAAACAAATAAGTAAACAAAACTGTGTGGGGAAGGGAAGGAATTGAGAAAAACAAGATGACAAAGCTTTTTCCTGATGCTCTACCTTTGCTAGTATACAGGCATCAAAGTCAGGAGAGTCTCCAAGTGATGCTGGGTGTTCTGAATGCTGTGTTTAATGGAAATAGACATAGGATTGTATCTGAGACTTCTGTGTGATGCAAATCAATATAATTCGTCAGTATGGCAAAAAAACCAACAAATAAACAAACAAAACCGAACTAAAAACACAACCTGAGATGACTCTAAAATAGATTGGTTCTTTCATGGAAATATACAGATTTGTTTTCTCTCCTGACTTTTGTTCACATTTTCTTTTTTCCTGCTAGATATGAAAACAACCCATTATGTCATTTTTAAAATAGGGACAGTATATATCAGTCTGTATGGCATAGATGTTCAGTTCCAGCAAAGAGAAACAGTTATGAGTTTGGATGAGGACTGCACATTTTCTAGCTCAAGTTTGTTCGAGATGTAGCTGTGCGGAGGAGGCGTTTTTTTCTGTGTATGTGTTTGTATGGCACTTAATAAAATGAGGCCATTATTGGAGGGTGAGGGAGAAAGCTCAGTTGCTATTGTAATGGCTATACACTTTGGCTAGGATAAAATGCACTCATTACCTACTTCCTCCTCCCTCCCCACAGGTTGTAGAGGATTGTGGTGGAGCTCTTCCCTGTTGTAGCACACTCTGCTCAGTGCCCAGGTGCAACTGTAGTTAAATGTCGCCCTCCCTCCCCATGCTGGGTCTTCCCATCAGTTTGTCCTGCACAGGGAAGCATGGCGAGTCTGGAGAACCCACTTGCCTGCGTGCTCCTGGAGAAACATGCAGTCACTCCAAAAGAGAAAGAAATACAAACTTCTCTTCCAGTGCCAGTCCTCATGCTGTATCATAGTCTAGTCCTCAAGAGAGAATCTGGCTATTTCTTTTGCCTCTGCCAGCTTTTCTATGCCTTTTCAACAAATATTACAATTATTGTGGCTACATTTGTTCATCTGGTCAGAGATTGCTAATGCTATCTCTTCCTGCCCCACGCATTATTCATTGTAGTGTCATATAGTGCTCAGCATAAAATGTATAGTTGCATTCTTGTTTTTACTAATAAAATACTTTGGTCACAGAAAGACTGCCAACCTCAGGTTTTGATTCTTCAGAATATTCACTTCTTTTGTGGCACCTGTGTGACACACAGGTCACTGGCACTCTGAGCTCTGTAAAGGGGGAGGGGTGCATGTGTGTGTTTTGTTTAAACAACAAAATACAAATCACAAGGCTCAAGACCATTCGACATTGTCTCTAGTAGGACAAGGGGGGACTGAACACCATTAACTGTTTACTTCACAGTCCTACAGTGCCCCTAGATCCACTGGAAAATAAATTCACATTAATGTCAGTGGGATTCTGGACACAGATCAGCATGGGATCAATCCATGCAGCTCACATTGCAGGATCAACTCAAGGAATAAAATGGGACAAACAGCTGGTGGGACAGGGTTTCTTCCGAGGAAACCCTTCTGTAATTGTGTTTTGGCACCACCCATCTTGCAGCCCTGTTGAGAAGAATTAGATTTTCTCGCATCACTTTGTGGTTGAGAAGGGGGGTTTGAGTAATGTCCCTGCCGCAGTTTGTGTCCCTGTAGCCATCTCAGAAATCCAATGTGTGTGTAAGACATGTTCATTTTCCATCCTGGAATGGGCTTCTATGCTGTGTAATGATTCTCCGGCTGCTTTTTAAGGCATATGGTTTTGATTGTGCTTACGAGGTGATTGTATAGTAATATATCAAAGCACAAAAGCAGGGATGTTACCTGCCTCTTAATCTCTGCCTCTTTACTCCAGTGTGCTTCAGGTTCCAGGACAGCTAAAGCAGCACGTGGTTGCCTGGAGCAAAGATGATCCAGCAACAGCTTTCAACTGAATGAGGGCAGGTTTACATTAAATTTTAGGAAGAAATTCTTCATTGTGAGGGCAGTGAGCCACTGGAAGAGGTTGCCCAGAGAAGCTGCGGATTACCCCCATCCCTGGAACTCTTACAAGATCAGGCTGAATGGGGCTTTGAACAACCTGGTCTAGTGGGAGATGTCCCTGTCCGTGGGGGGAGGGGGGGTGGGGTTTGGAACTGGAAGCTCCCTCTCAATTCAAACTATTCTATACATTCACATTATGAAGAAAACACTTTCAAAAATTAAGGAACAGAAAATATGTTTTATCACGAGGCTAATCAACAGCATGATGTGTCCCTAAGAGAGCCCTGTCTTGGAAGTATCCTCTGTGGCTGGCTAGGGAAAGCTGACTTCTGAACTCCAACCTGGGAGGAAGATGTAGAAATCAAATGTGTTTTTTTCCTAACTACTGAATATTTGGATTCACAGTTCATATTGCAAAATATTAGAAAACAGCAGTGTCATTTAAGGACTAAGATATGGACTAAACTATTCTGTTGTCTATGATCCAATTCCCTTTTCCTATTTCTGAGGCCTGAGCTTTTCTTCTGCTGGTCTGTATTGGCTCCAGCTCAAAGAGTCTCATAACTGACTGAGTCAATAGCAGAGCTTTTAGCACCAGCACCAGGAGCCATCTTGGATAAATGGAATCATGGATAAATTCTTCAATTTCTCCCCTTGCCTCAGCCATTTATAAAAGCTATTTTTATTAAAACCTTCTTGGGTACTTCTCCTGCTGCAGCAGGGAGACCATGTGATGAGCATTTTCTATTGAAACATAGACAGAAGAATCAGAAGTGCTTTGTTTACTTCAGAGCTGGCTTTTCTTTGTTTCTGCAATGTTTGTTTCCTTTAGGGTGACCAAGGATGCTAGAATGCGACAGAAAAGCCCTGACAGATGCTGCAGCAGCAGAATTTCTCTGTTCAGATGGTATTTTTAGATGAAAAGGTGTAAGACATGTTTAGCTTTTTTGTCAGAATATTGTTTGTTGGTTAACTCTTTTTTTAGAGCAACACAGAGAAACCATCTATTTTAGCCTATTAGGTTATTTAGGAGGCTGTCCTGCTGGACCACAGGTATCTATTGCAGTGAGTAAGAAATGAAATAGTATGGCAAAGTGTACTACTCTGTCACCACAAACTAGTGATGTCTTCTCTCATTAGCTGTGGTGCATTTGTGGTTAAATTATTCACAACTGGAGTGTGACAAAAGACATAAAGCTTTCTCACCTATTCACGTTGTCTAAACTGTGAAAGAGTTTTTCCTGCACGCTTGCTAAGTCAGTTTTCTGCTGATTTCAGTGTAATTGGATGACCTTAAAAAAGGAATTTCTGTAGCAAGGATTGCAGAATCAAATTCTGTTGTGCCTGATTTTTGTCCTTTATGCAAGTCTGTGTAACTGTGCCTTCTGTTTGCTTTGTACTGCACCCCCCCCAACACACACACCTTCACCCCTTTGGAATGGGTATTACTATGGAAACAATTGTGTCCTTCCTATTGTTAAGGGCAGCTGAGTGACATCCAGAAATCCCATATACCCACAGAAAATTGTAATAGTAAATCATCTGACCAGCTATTCTTAGGCATTCTTTTCCTCATGTAAGAGAAGGATGATATATAAAGGGAGATTATATGAAGGAGCTTTTTTTGCTCGTAGGAATTTATGACCGCTCAGCTGAAGTGTAAGAGTAAAGGTAAAAAACCCAAGGCATTTCATGAGTAGCAGAATTAATGAAGCCTAGTTCCCTATGGATCTGTAGCCTGTGGTTGGATTCTCTGATGACTAATACAATGCTAGCCATCTGATCACATCTTTTCTTTTAGCAGTGACATTCAGAATGCCTTTGTGCCATGTGGATCCTCAGGTACCTAATAACAATTGAGTTCAAATTGCAGCTTTTTGTCAATGAGGGTACTGACAATGGTCTCTCTCATCTGCCCACAAAATGGTTTTCATCAAACCTCTAGAAATCTATGGGAGATTGCAGTACTCCATCATACTTGCTTGAAACAAACTATCGGGTTCAGAAAGTATCAGTGGCAAACAGACAGACATAAAGACATTGAATATGTAATCTTGTGAACCTCTTTTTCTTGGGAAATCAGCCTAAAATTTTTCCAGGTTATTCAGGCTAGCAGGTGGGTGATCCTTCTCTGCTTCAAAAGAGATGACATAAAGACTTTTCAGTCCTTTTTAACAAGTGATTAAAAAAGGCAAAGTTAGAGCAAGGGAAATTCACATGAAATACTAGGATATTTTTTTTTTTTTTTCCACAGTGAAGATAGTGAAGCTGTGAAACAGGCTTTGCAGAGAGCATGTAGATACTCCAAAGTTACCCAGGGAAAGCCTGGAGCTACCTTCTGTAGCATCTGCTTTGAATGGGGACTGAACCAGATGACCTTCAGAGATCCATTCCTCTCTAGAGTTTCTCTGCTTCTGTATTACTTACTACTTTAGGTTTCTTTTCTGTAGGCCTTTGTTCCCCAGGAAGAACGACAGTCAAGGTCAAATTCTTCAGGAACATGATGTTTTGATAAACACATGCATGCTGGCAAGGGCAAACCCTCCATGGAAAGGTTCAGATTTTTACTGTCTGAGACAAACTAGAGCTTTTCTATTTCTTCAGTATTTCCTGAATATTGTTTTTCTCATTGTTTTATTTAAACTGTGTCTAAAGTCACTGTGAAGCTTCATATTATATAAAACAGCCCTCCTTTTGACATCTCCCTCTCTGATAAACTGGACAGTGCAATGCAGAATGACCACTGGAGCAACATCTCTTGCAGAAAACAGTTACTGCTTTTATTGCGCAATTTTTGATAGTATGCTCTGGAGAACTTGGCTGTAGCAGGAGAAAAAAAGAGAAGTCTTATTTTTACAAAACACAACATTTTATAGTGTGTTTGCCTGTCCCGAGTGTAATCAATCTGTCCATTGAGTTGGCAGCGTTCAGAAGCAGATGAAAGTCTTTGGATCTGAAGATTGCAAATGTTGCAGAGCCCTATGTTGGGAATAGATGGACACAGGAACTTAAAAAAAAAGTGTTCACAAAACCACCATAAATTTATTTTTTCTCTTTTTTTTTTTCCTTTCCATTGAGAGTAGTGCAGTGGGAGATGGTGAAATAGTACATTAGTAAAGAGCCACAAGGCCATGAAAAAAATGTTTTTGCTCACCCTGTGATACGTGGCAGGGTTGAGAGCACGCTGGAAAGCAGCAGCCCATGTAATACAGGGTTTAGCAGCTCAGACCAAAGGCAACAGGTGGGTACAACAAACAGCCAGAGGCAGCTCAAGGTATCAATGGGGCGATTATGAGCAGCATGGCAAGCAGCTGTCACAGCACACCAGCTGCCCCGCCACCCCACAGAAAGAAAACGAGCCGCTAATAACTGATCCCCCTCCCTGAGCCTCACTGGCGAAGACGAGTCTAATTGGAGGTGCTGCATCATTGTTTTTTGGTTACTCGTGTCCTTTTTCACCCCTACCCACTTGCTGGTGGATGTTGTACCCTCATTTGCCTGTCATCTCTTCTATTTAGAGGCTAGGCTGTTTACACACAAAAAGCATGAAGCAAAACCTTCCTTACCTCATCAGGAAGGAAGGGGAGATTTTAGATATTGGGAGATGGGGGAAGGGACACAACACATTAAGGGCAGAAGTGGGGGCA
The DNA here is from genome assembly GCA_036630365.1 of Acanthiza pusilla. Classification (NCBI taxonomy): domain Eukaryota; kingdom Metazoa; phylum Chordata; class Aves; order Passeriformes; family Acanthizidae; genus Acanthiza; species Acanthiza pusilla. The sequence goes on from JAXCHO010000036.1 coordinate 27,774,044, forward strand.
TAACTTAGTTCTGTAGTACAGCCAGAAACTGTGTGAGCATTTGCAGAGGTGAGGTTGGTAAGGGACTTGGGGGCCTGAGAGGGGAAGAAGGGGCAAGAGTGGAGCACCTTTTGTGTGCTGAGACACTGCTGTGCACCAGAACAGGACATGACTGGTCTGGTCCCTCAGTACAGGCTGAAGTGTACATCTATCCCTTAGGGTCATCACAGCCGCAAACTTGCTCACCACTGTGCTGTTCTTCATAATCACACACTGAGAGTGGAGGCCACCCCCAAATTAAGAGACCTGAATGCAACTGAGTACTCATAGGTGCTGTGTGTGGGGTGTCTGGCCTCCCATCGTAGCCTGTGAACAGGTTTGTAAGTTGGAGTTAATTGAAATCCTCTGCAAATTCCATGGACTGCCTCTCTGCTAAGTTACTCTGGGGTTTGGACACCTGTGGTTAACACCTAAACTCCTGCATGTACGCACCAAAGTTGTAGTGAGACTCTAGAAAACGACAGATAGAAGTCATACCAATTACTGCAAGGACACAGCTGTTAGTTGAGAAGCAACTTGAATTAGTACATGTAGAGCTGTGTGCCTGCAATAAATCAACTTCCAGTACGTGAGCTAATGTACTTAAACCTGTGTGATGTCCTCATGCTGCATTGTTGCCTGCAATGGAAATGCAGTTAAAGGGTGGTGGTCCTTAGGCCAGTGCTGCTGTTGAGCTACTTTCTCTGGAACCATGATGGTGCTGCACTTTGCAGGAGATAACTCTATGAGTTTCTGTCTGGTGGTGAAACTATCAAACATTTAAAACAGGATTCAACCCAAAATGTCCTGTATTTTTCCTGCAGTTTCTGTTGGGAAGGTGGGAGGGGGAAAAAAAAGTGCCAAATTAGTAACATAGACAATCATTGACCAGCACTTCTACCCAGCACTGCTACTAGCATGGAAGGTGTCCCTGGCAGGAGGCAGCTGAGGGACATCAGCTTTAAGATTAACTTCGAGCTTAAAATAGCTTCAAAAGTATATGCAAAAAGACAGAAAGGGAGCATTCAGTGATGCTGGGGCAGAGGTTAGTTCAGAGCAGGGGGAAGGTAGAAACTTAGTTCTTTAATGCTGGGCTTTTTGATAAGACTTATGGTCCTCATACTTTCTTTCTTTCTTTTTTTTTTTTTTTTTTTTTTTTCTGGTGGCAGAAATAAGGTAGCAAATCCTCCCACACTGGCTGTAGATGAAGTCCCTGCAAAGGAGTATAGTATGACTTGCCCATACTAATTTTTGCATTGGATCCAAAAGCAGTATGGTACATCAATAAAGCACAGAACCAGAATAGTGCACTTGGATTTTATTCGGCACGGTGGTGCATAGGGGTGCTACTTCATGTTTTTGACCCCAACAAGTGTCTTTGATGTGTAGGAAGAGCTTCAGGTATCTTCATCATTGATTTTGAAGGAGTCTCTGCTGTGAGCTCCAATGTAGACATAGCCAGAACTCTTACATGTGAATAATAATTACCATGTGGCACGCACACTGACCAGCAGTAATATATCGTGTTTTCTTGATATATCTCAAAGCATATGCCCAACACACAATCAATCACACAGAGATATGCATAAATGTGGTTTCAGAAGAGGCAAGAGTAGGGACTGCAGGCTATAAGAGCATTTGCAAATGACTTGCAAATGTCAGCCAGGTCTTATTTGCATTAGCTAATTTTCAAATCAGAAATAAATGGGTTTTGATTGGCTAAATTAAAAGACTTAGGAAAGGAGTATGACAAAGGAGACGCATCTGAAAAATGTAATTGCACACTATAAAATCCATGAACATTACATAAGGATTTACAAATCAGCCTTGAATTACTGGTTAGTGGAGACAAGCATTTTGAATTGTTTTGCTGAAACCCTCATAGAGATTGAAAATAATTTAAAGAGGATGAAGGTGGTCTCAAAGATGATATTGGAAATGCACCCTCATATTCCAGTTTGTAACGAGCTTTTAAAAAATAATTCCCTGTCCTTATTTGAAGTAAGGAGATTATTTGAAGTAGAGGAGACAGAAGGAAATTTTTCTTGGAATCCAGGTAAGTGAAACTACAAGCACCATTTTTACAGTTTGAAGGTCAGACCCTCAAAATGCCAGTCTTAACAACTGAACTCTTACCAAAACTCCTGCTACCCTCTGAAGGACTTTTGGCTGATAGAAAAAACTCACCCAACTCTTAAGGAATTTGAATTTCAGGTTTGTACTTAAAGGTCCAGATTAACTTCTAATTGTCTCAAATAGACACAGTCTCAAAAATTCAACTCCCTTGTTAAATGTTGGGGTTTTTTTTACCTTGAAACACAGGCTCTTTGTAATAAATTCATCACTTTCCTCTGGCTGCTTCCTCTGTTTTCCTTTTGTACATTGAAATCTTCCTCCTTGTAATTGGATGTAATCCCAGTCCCAGTTCATAATAGTGGTGGTCACTGGTGGTGAGCAGTTTTCCAGGGGAATTCATTATCTGAGTCATTTGTAACTGGGCTGAACAAAACAGTCAAAAGTGTATAGAAAGGAGAGGGAACAATTCCACAGTGCTAAGGGTTGGGTTGGATGACTGAAAGGGTCTTTTCTATCTTGTATTTCTATGCTGATCATGGAAGCACACAGTCTAATGAGCCAGATATTCAAACATCTTTGGGCAAAGTATTTTGGAGAGGAAGAATGTGCATTGGATGCTCAACTCAATGCATTTGAAAGAAAATCAATAGTTTTCCAAAGGCCATAATAGAACAGAAATAGTGCTGGCAGTTCTGGACATTTCTCTGTGAAAATTTGTACCATCCCTTATATAAGCAACCAAGTATTTTTTTGCATCAAAGGCTGTAGTGAGCAATTTTAGTTACTCTTCCCTTTAGATCTTAGTCTTGCTGTCTTTTTATGGATATATTAGCATAGCAGCACTCCAAAGTCTTTTTTTCTTTTTTTAAGTCGCACGATTTCCCACCCAGTGGCTTGCACTATTTCCTGTGTTGCAGAATGGCAAACAAAGGACCTCCAGTATAGAAAATAATCATCACATATGTATGGGAATTGAGGAGCAACCTGTTTGATGACCAGCTGCTTTTACCATATCTGGCTTCATATAGCATTAAATATCCTGATTGAAGACCAGTCTTGGGGAAAGTTCTGCCCTATCTGCAGGCTGATGTGATGCTCAGATAATAGTTCAGGAGCAGGTGTTTCAAAGCAGGATAATGAGGAAATGCTCCTTTGGGGACCATGTCCAGGGTGTCATGGGGGTACGGTTGGGGCTTGGTTTCAGCAGGAACAGCTGAGGTGTGGGACTGATCCCTTGGTGTGTGTTCCCACACATGCCAAGACACCTTAAAAAGAGGAGACCCCTAACCCATTGTCCCTGTAAACTCACCCTTGGTTCAGCAGCACTTTCTTCAGAGATGGCTGTGCTGATGCCATGGGGCTATGGGTGATGTGAGGGGCTACTTAACTGCCTCTGTTCCTGCAGAGATGTTTCACCATGCTAAGGTATCCCACAGGGGCAGCAGGCAGGTGACAGACCAGCTCTGTAGCAGGTTTGGGTCTTGGTGCCACAGAATGGTAGAGTTAAGCCAGTCAAAATTTCTCAAAAAGAATATTTATTTAATGGAAAACAACTATTTGCTGATGTTGAAACACTGAAAGGACATTATTGATGTTCATAGCGTTCCATTATTAAAAATAAGTTCTTAAAAGTAGGCATTTCTCTAAAATTTAAATATTTTAATAAGAGCTTTTTGGTTTGAAATTATGTGATTGCCAGTTTTGTAAACTAGCTTTAATTTCAAAATGTTACATATTTCACATTATTAATAAATTAGTGTGTTTTGGTCACTTGTTTTGCACTCTCTACAATGCCAATTTCTAAATCAATTACCAAACCAATTATCTATTACAAATGACCACTTTGTTCTGTTACCAATGAGAAAACCAAATATGAATTACCAAACCAATTAGAATACCAATTAAAAATTTCCATTGTAATTACCAATCACTAGTAAGAATTACCCCAATGGCCATTTGGAACACCAATTACCAATTAAAATACCAATTACCAAAGCAAATATCAGTTACAGTAACACTTAACAATTAGAATACTAATGAATTATTGCATTACCATATCTGATATTGTTTATAATTAAAATAATTATTACGCTCTATTCATATATAAAAATTAAATTACAAAATTTAAAAACCTCTCCAGATCAAAACAGAAGCAAAACCTTTCAGCTGATGGCAATTATATTTCCTCACAGACATTGCAGTATGGGAGGTTTAAACCTGGGGGCCATTTATGCAAACAATGAATGGAAAATGTTGGAATTCCCCACAGAATGGATATTTGAGGTTACCATTTGTAACAGCCAGCTCAGTATCTGTCGGAAAGCCCACCTGCTCCTGGTGCTACGGCATCAGACCTTGGTTTTCCTAGTCCTGAATCCCAGGGGTGGGAGCCAGGGCTACTTGCCATGGGAGGTCTGGATGGTTGGGTCACAGCTGTCACAGTCGTCCCTCTGCCCAAGCATGACACAGAGCTGTGTGTCTCGTCCCCAGCGCGAGCAGCCCACAGAGAAACCCTCCCTGTCCTAGAGCAGCAGCTGCTGGAGACACTGCTGCTCGCTGCCCCTGCTCTCCTGTGCCTTTTCTGTGCTGGGCCAGATTCCATGGTTTGGTGCTGTGTGTGCTTGAGCCCAGAAATCCCCAGCTCTGGGATGGTTTTGTGGCCCCTGGGGTGTTAGCAAGGTGAGGCAATGCCCTCTGTTGTGCTAGGGGAGTAGCCCAGTAGGGCAGTGGAGCTCAGCAGGCAAGCACTGCTCGGGATGGAGGAGCTCCAGGGGTGGAGGAACTCCAGGGCTGGGCCAAGCTGATGGTCCCACACTTTCGTCCCACATGTGTGGAGTGCCAGCTGCATTAATCAGAGTAATGAAATTCTTTCCCCTCACAGTGCCCAGCCATGAGAACAGTCTGACCTGTGGCCATCCCTGACCCTGGCCTCTGTCTGGAAGAGCTCTATTCAATCTACATCAAAACCTTTTCAGGGCTCCTACTAACTCACTGACAATTCCAAGAAAAACATGAAACTCCTTGTGCCAGTGCCCTGGGCCTGTTTCACTAGAGGAGGTATAAGCTGTGCCAGTTTTTGTTCTAGCACACTATGGAGCTGGAGTTTAGCACTACTGCTTCCCTGCCCTCAGGGACTTGATGCACAAAGTCCTAAAACTGGTTGTTTATTTCTGTTTCTGACCAGCCTCACATCCAGCAGCATCACTGCAGGGCTGCAGCAGCTCCTGTGTTTTTGTGGGGACAGATAAGCTGAGGGACTGCTACACCACACTACATGAATATATAACCTACTCCCCAAGCTATATGAGATCCCAGCAATACACAGACTATTGCTCATTACGCAGAATCTGCGAGTCCATATGTTCAAAGGATGACGTGTGATACATTATTCACCCTTGCAGTTACTTTATAATTACATTTGGCTAGCTGGGCCACATAACTGCTCCTAGGTGTCAGTCAGTGTGTTGGAGGCTCCTTGAGAAATTCAAGATATTGGGGTTTTACGTAGCCGAGCTGCTCCCTTGGGATATTAGGTACAAAACATAAGCCTTGGCAGCAGTCTGTTGGTGCCCTTGTCTCAGGGGCTTCTCGGCAGATGCCAATTACTGACAATTACAACCATCCGTGGCAGAGCTTAGGAAATGACAGGCACGTCTGTGTGTCCAGCTCAGGGACTCAGGTATTAAAAGAGTGTCTGAGTGTAATGTCCCTTTGCATGAGCACAAATCCCAGCAGGGTGTGTGTGGGAGGCGAGGAGTGGCGTGGGGCGGAAGGGACCAATATGGGTACGGATTGTGCGTGTGCCCTCTGTGTCCTTGGCTGTTCTGGAGAGCGTTAAGGTCCTTGGCAGTATTTTAGCCCTCCTGGGGGGCAATGTGGCATCTCCTCCACAACATCGTAGCAGAGGCCTTTAGTGCTTGGCACAGGCACCTTCTGGTGGTCACTGCAGTGCTTGAGCTAAGGCACTGCTCCAAGAAGAGGGCGAGGCACTGCTGAAGCCATGTAGCACCTCTGTAAAAAACGTGGGGAAGGGCAGGAGCAGAGCAGGCACCTTCCCTCAAAATCTCACAATGTTTAGCAGCTCCTGAGAGAAAAGTATGTGAAAACAGAAGGATTTATTTGGATTGGAAATGAATGTGAGGAAAGGAAAGGAAAGAAAGGAAAGGAAAGGAAAGGAAAGGAAAGGAAAGGAAAGGAAAGGAAAGGAAAGGAAAGGAAAGGAAAGGAAAGGAAAGGAAAGGAAAGGAAAGGAAAGGAAAGGAAAGGAAAGGAAAGGAAAGGAAAGGAAAGGAAAGGAAAGGAAAGGAAAGGAAAGGAAAGGAAAGGAAAGGAAAGGAAAGGAAAGGAAAGGAAAGGAAAGGGAAAGAGAAAGGGAAAAAGAGAAAAAGAGAAAGAAAGAAAGAAAGAAAGAAAGAAAGAAAGAAAGAAAGAAAGAAAGAAAGAAAGAAAGAAAGAAAGAAAGAGAAAGAAAGAAAGAAAGAAAGAGAAAGAAAGAAAAAAGAAAAAAGGAAAGAGAAAAGAAAAGAGAAAAGAGAAGAAAAGAGAAGAAAAGAGAAGAAAAGAGAAGAAAAGAGAAGAGAAGAGAAGAGAAGAAAAGAAAAGAAAAGAAAAGAAAAGAAAAGAAAAGAAAAGAAAAGAAAAGAAAAGAAAAGAAAAGAAAAGAAAAGAAAAGAAAAGAAAAGAAAAGAAAAGAAAAGAAAAGAAAAGAAAAGAAAAGAAAAAAGAAAAGAAAAAAGAAAAGAAAAGAAAAGGATTCATCAATGTTCTCCTGCATTTCTGGCTGCCCAACAAGTACTTAATTCTTTCCCAGACAAGGGACCTGTCTCTTTCCAATAGGTTCTCTTAATGAATCTTTGTCTCTTTCCAAAATCAAAGGTGTTATTCCTGTTTTCTGGGTGCTTTTTAATTTTCTGTTCCAGAATCTGAAGGGCTGGGACTCCTGAAGTTCAGCAGAACTTTGATTTTTGCAAGTTCTATTTGTGCTATTGCAAGTCAGCAAAGCATTTTCTTGTAAGCATTTGACCAGGAGGAAATACACTATTACCTTTTGCTGCCATAGTAACTTTCATCCAACACAGATGACTTACAGGCAATATTATCCACATCTTAATCATTAAAGATAGAGATTAATTGTCTGGTCCAATATCTCATTAAAAATTAAAATCTATCCATATGCAGTATCTCTGCAGCAGAGTTTAACCAGAGTAGACTTTTTCTGATTTCCTTAAACTGAGGAATGAATGATCATATTTTATCTCTGCAACATCAGAACATGGTCACTTAAAAAAAAGAGCTTGCAGTGCTCTATTATGTATTTGGGAACTACAGAGCAGCTGGCCAGCTCGGCTAAGTAATTCCACAGGATTTTTGGTATCTGTTGGTCTGCTTCCACTCTCAGTTCTTTTAGAAATATTTAAGGAAGTGTAATGGATTCATGCTGCTAATGGATCCGTTCTGGTCTGCTCGTTGTTATTGTGTCTTCTTTGTCATATTTGCAACTACAATGCTGCTTAGTTCTTTCTGAGGTCTGTAATTTAGCACCTTTTTTTATGGGAGAACCAAAAAAAAAAATACCCCTTGCCCATCTCTTGTTTGGGAAAATATGGGATTGCCCTCTAGATTTATACATTTCCAGACGAATTATCAGACTGAAAATAAAGTATTTTGCTCTTAGAAGGACCATACACTCTAGGATTACCAGTTTACAACATAAGCATTTATTATACCATAGTGGCTTTGGGGGAAAAGTTTAATTCAGCAACTTCATGAGACTTATTAAAACTGATTGGTACTGGAACCTTATTACTGTGCTATCAACAGGGAAAAGCTCAAGTCTAGAAAAGGATATGGACAAATTCTGGTGACCAAGTACAGGAGTAAGAGCCTGTAGATGCCCCAAATCTTCTACATTTTTACACCTATGTTCTCTAGGATCTTTAAGTACCTGAGTACCTTACCACAGTTTAGCAACTCAGCTTTTATCACGTGCTTAAACCCAGTGACATCCACAAATGACATATTTTCCAGGTGGTTCTTAGCACAAAGTAGGGATCGAGATAACAGTGTTGTGCTGGCATTGTGGTGAACTCTAGCTGTGGCAAATCCAGGCTCAGTTTTCTCTCCTGCCTGCAGAAGTTCAAATCCACATTTTTCCACCTTCCTGGGGATTACCCTGCTCTTGAATCTTGTCCAAAAAAGAGCCTCTGAAGCAGGGATTGGAACCCACATCCCCATGCTAGGAGAAAGTAAAATTTAATTAATTTCATGTCTTTTTTGAAGAGTGACCAGTTCTAAGGCGAAGGAGTGGCGATTCAGAGAGAAAGGATTTTTGCCTGGGATCTCCAGCATTCCAAGCACTTGTCACGAGGATACCGTGCAAGAGAGGAGAAGGCAGGAAGAGGGGAATACCCCAAATGGATTTTATTCAGAGGTGCAGGGAACTCAGAACCTTGTCTCTGGCTCTGGACTGGACCCCAAGAGCCAAGCACCTCCAAACCCAGCATCAGGATTCATAAATCATCACCAGCCCTAAGCCTTTGCCTATCTCTAGAGAGCACACAACCTGTAAATCAGCACCCAATTTCCTGCCAGTGCGAGGCTCTGGCTTGCAAGAATCCTCAGAAGAGAAACTGTGCATGGGCTCAGCTCCAGCACTGCCAGGAAGGGGCCGTCCCTTACATTTGCCTCCCCTGCTCCTAACGCCTGCTTCTCCTCCTGGGTAACTAATTCTGCTTCCCCAGTTACCCAGGAAGGATTTAATAAGCTGAACCTGGAGCAGCTGCCAACAGAGTTTGAACCTGTCTTAAGAATATGGGTCAGCACAAAAGCATGATTACAGAAATGCTATTTAAGGCTTTTCACTAAGATACAAAGGCCACATAAGAAAGAAAAGGAATCTGCTGGGTCAAGCTGAGACCTGTCTGTCCATCCCTGAAATAAAAAAATCTGTCAGAATTAGCAGCCGGTGTCAGGAGCCGACAGGCGAGGTGCCATGTGTGAGTGGTGTGTGTGTGGCCGGTCCTGTGTGGGTCTGAGCACTTCCCGGGAGGTGACAAGAGCTGTCAGCACCTGTGAGCTCCTGCAGTACTTCGCAGGTTTGGGTGTGGGGTGCCTGGTGCTATAAACGCCCACTGATGGCAGCTGCAATTGAGGAACTGTGAAGCGTGGGAATGACTGTGCCACACATCCGCCCCCTCATTTCACCACTACCCACCGAGCATCCTGCACCCAGACCTGTGGAGCACAGCAGGATCACAGGCAGCATCTCCAGGATGGGGCCCTGTATCAGCAAGCTGCTTCTCCCTCTGCCTGCCTTTGCCTTCACGGCCTTTCAGAACAACAAATGCCCCTAATTTTGTACCCATTTTTTATGGGGACCCTGCCAAGGTCAGCAGGCCTAAAATTTCACGGGCATGTGCTACCCTAAAAACATTTAATTTTGTGTTTGTTCTCTTTTCCACATCTCTATTATCAAGGGGGAAAAATACCACTTTCCAAAAGGAGGGATGCAGCCGTATTAAAATCCCAGCTGGGTGAACTGCTCACAACAGATTCAGCAGATGCGGGTGTGCTGATGGCAGGGTTTTGCATGCCAGCTGTGCCCTCTCTTGCCTCTCCATGTCAGCCCTGTCACTGATAGCTGGCAAGGGATGCAGGCTGTCAGGAGGCTGCGTGCACAATTCGGCACACTCATCTCCAGGCAAGTTTCTGCTGGCTCACACTGGGTGCCAGGGAGGAGAGGACAACCATACTGCCGAGGCTTGTCAGCAGCATAACTGTGTTAACAGAAAACCCAGTCTGCTCAGTTAACTCTTCAGCACCAGGCTGTTAAGCTGGGGTTTTTATCCTCTGCAGCCTCAGTTTCTCTGCATCTTTCAGCCCAAAAGGGGATTCTTGCTCCTTCTGCCCCAGCATGCACTTAGAAAAACCCAGCAGGTTGAAGGAGGATCAAATTTTGGTCTTGTCAACCTTGCAAATGTTCCTTTAGCTTCTCACCACCCACACGTGCTGCATGGATTCATACACATATGCAAATTAGCAAATGTGGTCATATGTGAGTGCATATACACAGAAAGACACACACTTGCACCTATATAGCTTTTGCATAGTAAGCATAACAATAAGGTACAAAGGACTTGTATAAAACAAGAAAGCCTTTGAGATCTATGCAGGGCATTTAAGCCCACCCTCCTGCTTTTTGTTATCTTTTCACCAAATCCTGTCAGAAATTGTGCTGCCATCTTCATTCTTTTTTCCCCAAAAAAGTCCTGCAGGTACCTGTGGGGTGGACAGATAATTACAAATATTGACTGACTTTAAGGTAGAGAGCAATAAAACATTGCCTAGGGGATAAAAACCCCTGCTCCTCAAGTTGTCATACATTGCCTGAAGGCAAAAAACCAGCAGAAAATACACAATCAAAAGAAACTATTTTTATCCAAAGACAATTTCATTTCCCACTCCTATCCTCAGAGACAGTCACTCTTTGTAGTTATTACCTGTAGATCTGATGTGCCCAAAAGCCCAGTCACATCAGGGATACACTGTGCAAGGCACTGTACAAAATATAGTAATGCTGTTGATTTTCTTTTCTCCGAAGATTACCTCCTAAAGCAGACTCCAGGGATGAGGGCAAACCAAGCCACGAGGTCTTATCCATTGCCAGGAACATCCCGTGAGGAGAAGAGGAATTCCTGCATTTATCTAACACTGCCCTCTCACTCCTCTCCCATGTGGATGAAGAGTCTCTGTAGTTGCAAGTTTCCCTGAGGAAGAGGAGGTCAGAGTTTTTGGATCCATTTCAGGAGGGGCAACCCCATCACTCCCACTGCCACGGTTCTGTGCTCCGACTGCAGGGAGAAGAGCTCAAGGGGACCTGCAGAGATGGCAAAAAAAAAGTGTTTTCAGTCATCAGTGTCTCTTTTTCCCAGTTCTGCTCTCCCCAGACAGCTGATACTTTGCAGTCCCCCAGAGCTGCTATTTCTTAGCAGCATCTTCTTGCTGCTGGCACCTGCACTTTATGTTCTGAGTCAGACATCCATGCTATATTGGCACACACACTACCATTTTCTATGGCCAATAAAAATGTGTTTGTGCCTGTGTTCTTGGAAATGAGTCCCCATCTCGCCTCGACAGCATTTAGCTTGTGAGTTAGTGTTCAGATGGGAGGTAATTAGGTCCTACCGGGGGTCTGGATTTACCGCTAGCTCTGAAACCAAATGAATGCGTGACACGTAGCTCATGTTCTCTGTTCCTGAAAGATGTCTCCAGCATTTACCTCTTCTCCCCTCGGAGCAGGTACCACCAGCCTCTGTGTCTCAGCTGTAGTTGAGGCACCTGGGAGAGCGAGCGGGGAGGATGTTGGCATAGATCTAACATATGTTGCTAGCACAACACACAAGCATATCCCTCAGGCTACTTCACTGCCATCTCTAATGCAAGCAGCAAAGTCCTTTATAACAAAAACACCATGCTCCTTCCCTTAGCCAGGCAGAGGCAGCACGGGTGCATTAGCAAGATTTGCTCCTTTGTCTCCCTGTGCAGGTTAAACAGAGACCCCCCCGTACACCCGTGATCCCAGAGCGTGGTCTTGGGGATCAGAGAGGTATGGCAAACATTCACAGACTGTAAACCATATCAGTGGATGCCCACTGTGAGTTCCCAGATACCTCAGTGGTGAGTTTAAGTAGTCTAAGTGCTTGATAGAGAGAGATCACAGTCCAGGCAGCTAAACAATTAAAATCAAATGCAGAGTTATTACTGTGAGCATGTGAGAACATTATCAGGAGTACTGGATACAAAAGAGCACTCTCCTACACTTTAATTCCTCTTACACTCATGGTATATGCCTGTCTGAACCCCTGCAATAAATTCTCATCAGCTGATGCTCAATAGGTTGTGCTGCCCTAATGATGCACATTAACATTTTTTAACCTTTCTGATTCTGGTTTTGTAATTAGCCCAACATTTTGAAGCCTCATTTGCCAATTCTGTCTGATAAGTTGATGAAGTAAATCTAAGGGCTTCCACTATGAATCTGCAGAATGTGGCATGCAGAACAAAACATTGTTTCAGCTTTGTGTACAATTACTCTCTTTAATTACCATAATGTATAATTGCAAATATTCACATGTATATTTGTGCACATTCATGCACATACTCATTGACACGTGCATGTGTATGTTCCTCAGAGCAAAGGCCGAGGGATCGATTGACAGCTATTCAGCATATACAGAACCTACTGTCCTGAGAAACCCATATTTTTTGAAGTACAGAAACTACTGGCCAGATAACAAGCCCATAATCTCCCTCTTTCCCACTGAAAGAGCAGTGCTGGAGATCTGACATAAATGCGAAAAGCAGCAATATTTGAAGTTAAAGCTTCCATTCTCTGGATGTGTGTGGTATATCATACTTTAACCCAAAGATTGCTGCAGTATCTAGCCATGACTACAGAATAAGGTCACGACAGACAATGAATCTCAGAGGATTTTTGTACCGGGCTGAAGACAAAGAAAATTACTCACCTTTCAAAAGCAGAACTAGTGGGAAAAGATATTTCTGTGTAGATGTCAAAGAAATGCCCTTGCTTCATATCTCCATTCATGTGTCCAGACATGCGCTCAAACACGCAGACACAGAGACACATGGGTTTATGCACTTCTAACAGAGAGTTATGTATTTTTAGCCTACTGTATTTAAATCTGTATGTTTTAGTACTATTGTGCATGAGTTGAAAATTTGTTAGCCTATTTTTTTAGCCTATTGTATTTGTATCTGCAAATTCTAGTGCGATTGTGCATGAATTGAAAATGTGTTCTTAAGGGCCATTCACAGCCTTTTTCCCCCAGTCCTACCATTCAAACAATTTCACCTACTTCTGAAATTTTTCCTATGAGGATACAAGTCTCTACCACTAAATTATTTCTTGCATGGTATATTCCAGCATTATACTTTAGTGTCCAATTTGATGTCAGAATATTTAAGAAGCAGGCAGGCATGATGATAAAGGATTGACTCTCCACACCCTAAATCTGTCAGGGAGTTCTCATGGGAGCAATACAGCCCCATACATTTTGAAATGTAGCATTTATTATTCATTTCAATAATTTCACCTTTCAACAGTTGCTAATGATGCTTAATATCACATTCAAACCATTTACCAGCTAACCAAGAATGAAAATAAACATCTTTGGCCACTTTGTTTAAATTTGGGAAACTGGCCGCATTTCAAGAATTAAGAGAGAGTCTCATTTGACTGACTGTTCAGCTAGTACAGTGTTGACAAATTGCATGACTAGTGCTGAGAAAAACCAGCACTAGAATCTGCATCTTGCTAAAAATGCAAATATCTTGATTTTTTTTTAATAGTGCAATGAAACAGAAATTTTCTCCTGGAATGTGTCGATTGAGAAATATTAAAGGTTAACTTTCCCCATGCTGCAGAAGGTCAAATGTACCCCCTTCCTGTGGATTAGCTCTCTGGTAATTCAAGCTACAACAAAACATATGCCTTTGCCTCTCTTCTCCTGCAACACTGGCTCTTCTTAGGGTTTCCTGCAGGACTCCCATCTGTTAGACCAGTAATTTTCCTGGTGTGTATATAGCAAGAGCTATAATTATATAGGTACAGATATGTAAAAGATGGATGATACACATAAATGATACAGATACATATATTCATACACACGGACCTCCACATTTGTAATTCTGGACTCTTTGAAGCCTCTGACAGAATCATGACTGATTTCAACAGAGCCCAGATGTGTGACTTTATTTGCAGGTGCAACTGAGCAGTCTGTTAACAGTAGCATCGATCTGAAATTTTCTAACAGAATATTTTCCTGTTAGAAAATGCCAGTTTGTCCAAAGGGAACTATTTAATGAAAATGTACTAATTACCGTGACATTTCTCTTGCAGACAGAAATTTTAAAAAGCATATCGATTGGGTTAAATGTGACCCTTTTTGGACATACTTGGAATAGAACATACTTCCTTCAAACTATTTTTCATTTAAAGAAGGTAATGTAGCATTTGATACATTTTTATTAACTAAAATAGAAGGGGATATGGTTAGTTTATAAAAATAAAACTACAGAGTATTTTTTTTTCTTGTGGAGAAATTTGAGAGAGATTTTTTAGCTTTTGCTGCAACTTAAGAGATTTTTCTGTCTTTTTCTGTCTTCTTCTTCTTTTTTTTTTTTTTTAGTGGTGCAATTCCTAGTGAAACTCAGTTCCAAAGAAAGCCACATCCTACATGGATTTTCCATGAGACCAGGCTTGAAACATCTGATAGGAAATTGAAAGATGAAGAGGGAGCCATGGTCATGTCATCATTGGTCCTGCCTGAGGCACTGTAGAGATGTCCTGTGTCTATGGTCTGTGCAGCCTTTGGGTGCTCTGGGAGCCAAATCCAGAGGACTGCTGACCCCAAAGGGAGCTGCCTTTGGGTCTCTGCTTCGGCTCAGAGTTCCTCTTTACTTGTATCTTATAAAACCTTCAGCATAATTTCAGTGCTTAGCCAGCACCAGAATCATGTGAAAAAGGGAGGAAGAAGCTGCTTGCAGTGCTTTTTTGAAAATGGTCTAAGGCGGCAATGGTCACCTTTTCTGAGACAACTGCCAGTAAAAGGCTGTTATATTTTTCCTTCTATCCTTTAGAAACCATGTGAATAGATTACTTAAATCTCATTTGCTCTGAAATGTGCTACATGGCCCTTTGTAAGTGGGTTGCGTTCAGTGCTGAATAAAAGAACAATATGTCATGAACCTCTCGTTATTTTAATTTTCAAACCTGGAGTTGGTATTTCAAGTTGATAAAAGACATGTGCTATTCACAACAAAATGGTATTGTTTTACTTAATTTTGAAACATTTTTGCAGCGAAAAACATGACCATGAGTCCTCAATTTTCCATTACAGATAGACAACTTTATTGTCAGGCTGATAGTTATGGGATTATGTCTCTTCTGGAAATGTTGAAAAACCTGCCACATTGTAGATAAATTTCAATCTTGCTGGCAGCGGAAATTCCAAAATAGACTTCAGGTGATGCTGTTATGAACAGCTGAATCAATCCAGTAGTTCAGAAGGAGGCAGGATTAGGAAAAAAATTTAAAATAGAAGAGCACTGCTCACATATGGAAATTAAAACAGTCACTGATGACTCCACAAAGAGACAGCTCAAATTATCCTCACAATTATCAGGTAGAAGACTGCAAATTATGCTCCCAGTTCACAAAGAAAAAGCAATCTAGAGGAGAAGTGCTGATTTACATAATCAATATCATCCAAATTCAGGGAGGCCGCCTTTCAGCACACACAAAAAGAGAAAGCAGAGCAGGAGACAGGATTTGCACTGGGCAGATAATGGAAGAAGAACCCTGCCGAGAGAAAACTGAGATAAAAGAGAAAGGACTTTAGAGAGAGGAGGCAGGACAGAACCACCTTGCCTGTGTGCCAGTCCAAGCACCAGCTTTAAGAAATCTGAACTGGGGGGGATGATTTAAGGCAACTTTTAAGTTTCTTAATGTCATCTGAAATGGAAAGTAAGCCCTTGGGCTGGCTTCTTGCAGCTTAAAATGTGATTTCCATGCTGGAAGTCACAAGTATTTGAAGGTTTCCACGAGTTATAGGCAGATCCTGAGCATGTCTTATAATTGCAACAGTGAAGTTCTAAATTATATGTTCAATTACAATTATAGTATTCAATTACAATTATAATATTCCGAGTGCCTTTGAACTGTGATGATACAATGGCTCAAACCTCTTTGTTTCCCACCCACCTCTTTCTTGTGGTGTACAGACTCCAGGAGATGGATTAACAGCTCAAGCAAATGAGAAGTGTGCCACGAACTCAGTCACACTGAAAGAGTCCTTCTTCCCCAAGCATCAGAGCATCCACAGAGCAAAAACCCCACCGCTGTTCTGGCATGGAGCTCTCAACCTGCAGCCTCCTGCTGCTGGGGACAAGCTGAGCATTCACAGACATCACTGCAGCCAGCACCCCTTTTGTAGATGTGACCTGCAGAGTTGGTGAAAGCCTTCATTTGGGCTTAGAGCTGCAACTGCCAGACCTGTAAATGGAACGGACCCGATTATATGGATCCTGATCACACTTGGCTTGATCCAAAGGCAGGAGGTGATTCCCATAGGACTGTGAGCATTGATTTGCAGGGAGCTGGTCCTGCAAGATAGGCTTTGGACTCTGTCCGCATTCTAAAAAGGGCTTGGACACATTTGTAGCTTTAAGCATATTTCCATGGCTCAGTGGAGTCGCTGGGACCTGGTGAGCTCCAAGTTGGGACCAGACCAGAGAACTTCTGGAAAGCAGTAGTGATGGGAAGGGGTGTGTCAGAGTGGGGTACCAGTGCCAGGGCTCAGCACTTTACTGCTGTGTGTGGCTGGACAGGCTGTAGCCCTCGCAGGATCCTCCCTGAGGGAATGCTGCAGGACACAAACTGCAGGGAGTGCAGGCACGTGCAAATGGATCACTGCAGTCCTGAGAAATGCGCGTGGCAATTGCAAAGGCATCGTTCTCATCAGGCTTCTTCCTTTGCTCAAAAGCAGCTGAAATGCAGTTCTGGAGTCAATAGATTGGGTTGTGAAAACATATTCTGGTGGAGAAACTTCCTCCTGCTTCCATTGGCAAAACTCCCTCTGACTCCCATCAGGGGGTCCCAGCATGCCACATCCTCTGGATTGCTGAAGCAGAACCAAGGCAGGCCAAAATCAGCTGCCAGAAAGTTGACCACAGCTCTCTGCTGCTCCAGGCCGCAGTGAATAATGCAATATCCACAACCTTGGAAAAAAACTAAAAATAAATTTACAGGGAAATAATACATTCTTTCTAATCTGAGTCAAACCTAAAAATTAAACAGCTATAATTATCAAACCTAATTTAATTAAAACTAGCTGCTCACCATCTGGTGTTATTTGTATAAATTTGGAAATCTACTATTTCATATTAAATTCCTCCATTTAACAAATTATGTTAGAGAATATATTTCTCCGCTGTAATCATTGTGCAATTGATCATTTTACAAATGATATTTCCTTCCATTTGATAGAAATATATTTTGTATAATAACAGGCAAAAGATCAGCTACTTTTTTCATCAAAACTGAATTTAGAATTAAGACTTGCAACATCAATAAAAATAATTCACTGAACTAGAAAGATGTAGGATGAAGCAAGATTTTTTTTATTTCTCAGTTTGGTCATGGTGAGTAAAAATGAGAACTCCATGGGATTTTTTCTGCAGATGCAGGCACATACACAGACCTATAATACTATATGTCTATTATGTGTATGCATACATTCTATAATAGCTAGTGAAGAACAACAGTTTGATTGGGAGAGCACTGTGTGCTTTACTGAGGCAGTGTGGAAATGTACAGTTGTAGGCATTTAAAAACATACTGTCAAAAATATATTTATCTTTTTCCCCCAAGACATATAATGATCATTTATACAGTGATAAGTATATCACCGTAGAAACTCATGCTAAAATAATGATGAGAACATCATGAAAAGACCACACATTGATTGGCACCTAAATGCAAGGGTTTGACACAGCCAGCAGGGGAGCCGTGGGTTTCTCAGTGACTTCTTAAAAAATTCCCGTAATTTTTGACATGTAGGCATTTCAGTAAGAAAGTAGACCAATGTATAAGCATGATAAAAAATAATTCATTGAAATGGGCTGGACTGGATGTGTTTGCAGAATGACACACACAGTGGGCATGCACAGGAAGCCACAGGATGGAGTGGGATCACAGCAAATAGTTGAGACAGCAGAGTGGGTGCAGTTTAGGGCATAGGTTACTTATATCAGATTTGGAGACATGGATTTTATTCCAGCTTGCCTGCTGATCTGCTGTATGAATTATGTATGAATTGGCTGTGTTAGCCCGTTCACATCAATGCAGAAATGCAGATTATAAACACCTATGGGCAGCAGCAGTGGTTCTCCGGTTGCACGTGGGTCAAGAACCAGAGCCTCTTAGTGGTGGCCTCAATACAGCCATGGAAAAATAAACAACCCCAAAACACAAATACCAAATAAGTCATTCAAACTGGATGGTGAGAGAAAGGAAAAGAAGCAATGGAGAGAAAGTGGAGGAAAAAAAATCCTCCCTAGATCTTAAAAAGCCGCATTTTTCAGAAATGTGTTTCCACCCACAGGTTTGGCATCACCTGTGGCTGCAAAAACATGAGTTAATCTGTAAGCCACCTATTTCCAATTCCCTAAAAATAAATGCAGGGAATTCCCTTAAAGTGAAGGCAAGGACAGTCCTAAACTATGCACGGTGACCAGAGACCCTCTTCAGAGTGATTTGTTAGTAACATGAGCATTTAGAAACAATAAGGGAAATAGTGCTCGTGCTTAGCTTGTTTTATAAACAATTATCTTCCACATAGAAAACTTGGCTGGTCCAAGTTTCCTGGGGCTCACCAGCAAGCAAGAAGCCTCCATCCATCTTTCCCTTAAGCAGCACCCAGGCTTTTTCCTCACCAGCCTGGGCTCTCTGCTCTGGAGCTGCCTCATTGCAGTGGGCCACTCCATTATACAATAACTCTTTTTCACTGACAAATCACTTGCAAAACTTCACCCCTTTTTGACTCATCAGTATTTATAGATTAGCACACAGCAGCACCCATTCAATTGCATTTGGCACTTTGCTTTTTAACAAGGAAATGAATCCAGCATGGATGAATTTTGTAGTTTGGCTGCTGTTGGATTCTACCCTGACGGGAGCCTAAACCCACTGATGCTCTTTGGACCTGAGCTGCTTGGCAGCAGAAGGAGATGAGCAGAGAATAAAGTAGCCTGAACGCAAGATGCTCAGATGTATGCAGAGAATGCAACATGACAAACTGCTAGGTTTGGTTAAATTGGGACTGTTAATTATAGCAGTTTAAATTGGGTTCTGACTCAGATTTTGAATTTGTAGTGGCAAGATGACAGCCTGGAGAAGGTGGTTGCAAATGGCTGACTCAGAGGATGATGATCAGCACGACAGTGCCTTCTGCCTGTGCTAGTACTATGTGTTTATAGGAGAGATGTTATAAGGTGACAGTCGCCAGTTCAGCTCCACCCCTTGATCTGTTCACCAGACATTATGGAGACTGGAAACACCAGGAAAGCAAATGGAGGAAGGAGCACATTAATTGGGTGAGTACAAAATGGCAATCCACCATCTCTTTGGGGCTCTCTCCTCTTCTTTCCACATGTAATGCTGGTTTTCCAGATTCTTCTATAGGCATCCAGCTGCTTCTGACTTGAGTTGGTGAAATGGCTTCTAAGGGAAGAATGACTGGGAGCTTGGTGTCTCCCTGCAGGGGCTGCCAAGAGGATGGACACGGAGAAAAACTCTCTGATAAGAGGGTTAGAAAACCTGCTTTAATTTCTGACCAAATTAAACACTGGTCCTGAAAATACCAGATGCTGACAACTCCAGTGTCTCTCTTCTCCCCAAAATGCTTTTTTCTACGAGCTGTCCTTGAAGTTCTTTCAGTCATGTTTTTATGCAAAATGAAAGTGTCCACGATTCCTTTCCCTGTGTACTAATGTGGATTATCTCAACTGTTCAACTGGTTGTTGAAATTCATTTGCCAGTATTGTAGGTGACTAAGTTTTGTAACTGTAATTTGTGAGTTACAAATGGGGGTCAAAAATCTAATTCCACATGAATAATGTAGGTAACCCATGCTTTGATCTTAGAAATCCTTACACCAGTGCTTTGCTGAGGGCACTGTCAGCCAGCCTCCGAATGGGGAGTGGGGAGGATTTGTTACAAACTACTTGTGACTGAGCCAGAAGCCAGGAAGTACATGCACTAACATCACTTATCAGTTGCTTGTAGAAATTATATATAGAACCTGAAATTATTGTCTTCAGATCTCTAACTCTGCTCTAATAATTGCTAGAATTGAGAGACTAATATATTCAATAAATTACTTTTTTCATCCATTGAATAGCTGCGAACAGATTGTGATTCCCCGGTCTATTTGGTATTCAAATGAATTCAACAGATACCTTTTCTAATCTTTAACACTGTGGACTGAGAGCAAGTATCCACGGCATGTAGTTGCTGGTGCTTTGATAAATCATATGCATCACTGCTGTTTCCTGACAGGAACACTGTGCAGATACCTCAGCTGAATCCTTGTTTATGCAAGCATACAACTGGGTTTTCAGAACTTCCATATGTGGCTCTAAAAACTCTTTTCTCTTGCCTTTTTCTATCGTTGTTATTTTGTTACCGAAGGTCTATTTTCCAAACGATCACTGAAAACAAAAGGAGTTTAAATGGGGCCAAAGCAAACTTATTTACTCTTCTCTCCCCCCCCACATTGAGTATCTATTAACATACAGTGATTGAGGCCCTCATGTAGAAAGGTGATTTATGATAGGCATAGCTTTAAATGTGCTGTCATGCTCCCATTAAATTCAGTGCGACTGTGCAAGCAAAAAATGAAGTATGAACATTGTCCCGGGAAGATCAGGACCTAAGCAAAGATTATCTGAGAACTTTCTGAATTATTCAGCTCCAAAAATCACTGTTTGAATACTACTCCTGAAAGAACTAGGTCACCCTTCACAGTTTCACTGTCCTGTAGACAACCCAAAAAATGGAATGTTGACACTATTTCCCTGTGCAAACAAAACAACAAAGATAACAGCAAGCATCCACAAACATACGCACTCTGTAAGGGGACATGCCCAAGAGACACGGACCCTGGACAAAGGAGCGGTCATTGTGGATTTCCCAGAGGTTGCCAATGGGATTTTTTTACAATATAACTTATTTCACCAAGAAATGCTTTCTTCTTTTCTTTTCTTTTCTTTTCTTTTCTTTTCTTTTCTTTTCTTTTCTTTTCTTTTCTTTTCTTTTCTTTTCTTTTCTTTTCTTTTCTTTTCTTTTCTTTTCTTTTCTTTTCTTTTCTTTTCTTTTCTTTTCTTTTCTTTTCTTTTCTTCTTTTCTTTTCTCTTTTCTTTTCTTTTCTTTTCTTTTCTTTTCTTTTCTTTTCTTTTCTTTTCTTTTCTTTTCTTTTCTTTTCTTTTCTTTTCTTTTCTTTTCTTTTCTTTTCTTTTCTTTTCTTTTCTTTTCTTTTTTCTTTTCTTTTCTTTTCTTTTCTTTTCTTTTCTTTTCTTTTCTTTTCTTTTCTTTTCTTTTCTTTTCTTTTCTTCTTTTCTTTTCTCTTTTCTTTTCTTTTCTTTTCTTTTCTTTTCTTTTCTTTTCTTTTCTTTTCTTTTCTTTTCTTTTCTTTTCTTTTCTTTTCTTTTCTTTTCTTTTCTTTTCTTTTCTTCTTTTCTTTTCTCTTTTCTTTTCTTTTCTTTTCTTTTCTTTTCTTTTCTTTTCTTTTCTTTTCTTTTCTTTTCTTTTCTTTTCTTTTCTCTTCTCTTCTCTTCTCTTCTCTTCTCTTCTCTTCTCTTCTCTTCTCTTCTCTTGTTTCAGAATAGATTTTGTATTTTTTTTTTTAAGTAAGCAAGAACATTTCTCACGGGCTTTCAGGAGGATTTCACAGAGTTTGGACTGCATGAAGCTGAGAGGAGGAGGATGGGCAGAGACCTATCTGTCTGAATTCATGTCACCCTATTTATTAATCCACAGCAGAATTCCTGCAGGTAACATCAGGAAGCCTGACCACTGGCAAAAAGAAAACACTGATCTTCAAATGTTAACTGAACTGTAATTATAATTTCCCCAGCAACAACACACAGCTTCCTGGGAACTATTCTTATGTTGGGTGAACTCTTTCTGGTGGCTTTTGTGCCACTGTTTTCCAGTCTGGGAGTCCATTCCTACGACCACACAATGATGCTCTGCTTTCAGGTTTATGTGCCTGCTCTGTAGAGACCCATACAGATCCATCACACACACTTAATCTAATTCTCAGTCCCTGCTGTGAAATAGATGTTCTGAAGGTGGGGAGAAACCCTCTAGCAAAGGCATAAAATCAGAGTGGAGTGCTTTCCCCAGACACAAACTTTTGCTTAACCATATGAGAAATGTTCTAACCTACATTTGTGCCTGAACCGACTCAGCTGGAGGAAGGAACAAGGCATAGGTACAGAGATTTACAGTTTTTTATGTGCTCCAGGGTAGAGATGTAGTGACAGATTGCCCAGTCAGAGAGAAGGCTGGTGGAGATGGAAAGATAAGGCAGGGTATTAGCACCTTCAGGTCAGCCTGCAGTCTGGATGAGCAGCTGTTACAGTCTATGGCCATTTGTTTATTTTTCTCCTACACGTGCTATCTATCCAGTTATGGTATATCCCACTGGCATATTGTGGTATATCAGCTTTGCCTTTCCCCCCACCCCTCTGAGTACATTTGTACACATTTGTCTATGTTTGCACTACAGAAGATCCTCATAGTGTATTTAAAGCAGGGATAGCCAGGCCCTTCCTCTGGGAAGCTACAATCAACATTGCCAAACTCCAAACCAAAATGCTTCCACCACAGTCAGTTGTTTGAAACAACCTGGGAATGGTTCCCTGTGCCAGGGTTGCTCCTGCCCAAACTCTTGCTGTGGTGGAGAAGGGTCCACATGGTGGGAAGCCCTTGGAGAAATCAGCTTCTGACTCCTTACTGTGGCGAAGCAGTGCAGTGGGCAGAGGAGGCTGGGTGGTTCCAGAAGCTGAATGCTGCTCTGGAGAATAAAAAAAGG
Source organism: Acanthiza pusilla (assembly GCA_036630365.1). Classification (NCBI taxonomy): domain Eukaryota; kingdom Metazoa; phylum Chordata; class Aves; order Passeriformes; family Acanthizidae; genus Acanthiza; species Acanthiza pusilla. The sequence continues at coordinate 27,796,816 of JAXCHO010000036.1, forward strand.
CCGGTAGGCAGGGGGCAAATAAAATAAAATAAAATAAAATAAAATAAAATAAAATAAAATAAAATAAAATAAAATAAAATAAAATAAAATAAAATAAAATAAACAACAAAAAACCCAAAACACAGGTGGGCAGGAGGCAAATGGGGAGTGAATGGCAAGAAAGGCTGGCAGGTGCTGCGGGTGGTGTGAGTGAGCTGGAGGGCACATTCTCAGCTTTTTGTGCTTGTTGCACCTTCTTGGGGCTGATGGCCTGCAGCAAAGCAGCCCTAAAAGGCAGCATTGTTTCAAAGCACTTACTCAGTCATGCTTGAAGGGTTTGTACATGTTTGTTAGAGGCTGGAAGAAAAAATGTGACTGAAAAACATAAGGCAAGCCCTCGGGGTAGATGTACTCTGTGAGACAGTGTAATCTTGTCCTGCTGCTTACCAGCTTTGCACCTGGTTAACTCTAGGTCAGAATGAAACTATATAGTCAGAAGTGATTATTCCTGACCCCAGACAAGAACACGACCTTTCTATCTTTAGACTCCATTGAAATGGCAATACCCTGATTATGGAATATTTCTCAGCTAATTAGGAATGCAAGCTCTACAGGTCACTGGGAGTTCATGCTATTCCCTTGGCATTAGCAGATGTCTTCAAGATAAACTTGTACTAAACACATCAACAGCTCCACACTATCTCGTGTGCATTGGGAGGCAAAAAAAAAAAAAAAAAAAGAAAAGAGAGACAGCATCTCACCAAAGACTAAAGAGCCAGATGACTCCAGGGGCTGGATATTAATTTATGAACATTAAGTAAATAATTGCCTCTCAGGTAGTGGCTCCTGGGCTCTACAGCACATGGCTGCCAATATGTAAGCAGGACTTACTGGGGAGGTGCAGATCTGAGGCCAGCAAGATATGCTGCACAGTCTGTAATTCCTGCAGAGCTGTGTACGATTCATGCAGGGCCAATGTGGGCATCGGTACTGTGCTCTCAGCCTGAAGGATTTAGGGAGCACAGCACAAAGGCACTGATACAAAACCATCATCACAAGAGCCTGTGCAAACTTGGTGCAGCAACATCTTCTTTTCTGTTTCTACCTGCCCTTTATTTTTGTCTTTTTCTTCACTTTATTTCACCTCCAAGACCCACTACAGGCTTCCTGATTGCCTTCCAGCAGCTAGCCAAATTCTCCATTCCCCTTTATATCTCCTTCATCTTTCCTTGCCTACCTTAAACAAATCCTCACATATTCTCTAAGCTTTATTCTCTACTGAACTATTTTTCCATTTCTCGTTCAGATGGATGCCATATTCCAGTTGCAGTTTGTCCAGGATTCTCTTCTACTCATTGTTGCTATAATTTCCCCTCCTATAGCAAAGGACTCCTTTCCAAAGAAAACACAATTATGTTTCCCGGTGAATGTACCTCCCTCTGCCCTCCCATCAATCCCCTCTGTACCAACAGCTATGCTTCAGCTGGCAAGCACCATTCACTCCTAGCAGCCCATTCCTCTCCTCAAATACATACTTAAGGGAGGAGAGTCCTGCTGGCATTGCAATGCCAGCAGGGAAGCTGTGTGACAGCCTCTCTTTCTCTGAGCTGCCACTATGGCTGTACCATCCCAGAACGACGCTCTTACTTTCCCAACAAATAGCAAGTATTTTATTTTGTTGGCCAAGCAGGAGAGTTGAATATTCCTCATGCTCATGGCTTATAACTCTTCATGTGACAGGTCATGATGCTGAAGGCATCTGCCGTGCTTTGCTCTTTGGGAAGCAACTGAATTTTGTCTGCTGTATTACAGAGTGCTATTCACTGAGGTAGCTGATCTGGGAGTTGCTGTCCTGGCCATTTTCAGGGATGATGATAGACTGCCTGGCTACCTCTAGCCTGTACACTGAACACTGTGAGCATACCCCTTGTACGGTTTTATCCTGCAGGACACTGAAGCGTTTGCAGCTGATAGAGATGCAGGATAGCATCAGCGATCCTTCAAGTGCTGAGCTGGGATTTTGTCTGCACTGCCGCACAGATGTTTTCACGCGAAAGGAAGTGATAAATAACAGCCCTTTATGTGTCTCTGCCTGGAGATTCATGGGTGAATCCTCCCCTCTTGTCTGTGGCACTAGTAAGACAGAGATACCCAGGGGTATGCATGGGGAGCCCCCAAAGGGTAAAGGACATACTCAAAGCCAGTGTTAGTTGTGTGGAGTGGGCACAGTGCCTGGGAAGTGGGAAAGGAATTCCCCTAATGTTGGAATTAACATTCCTGCTTGAGCCATAAAGAAATCAGGACCATATCTTCATGTGCCATAACAATGCTAATGCTCCTGCTGGAGCCCGGGAAGCTGGCAGAAGGCAGGGGACTGCAGAGAGCCATGCACTGCTGCCAGAGTTGAGCTCAAGCAGTTCGTACAGGCTGGACACTCCAGGATGGATACATGCACTGCCCTTTCCCTTTCCCATGCAGAAAAACAGGCTCCTCTGTCGCCATACCTCTTCCTCAACCCAGCAGATACATCTGCACAAAGCTGGTTGGGAGACAGGAGACACAGCCAGGGACTTGCTGTGGTACCCACATTTTCCTTTTCATTAGCAGAAGCACCATCTCTGATTTCTGTTTTATTGCCTCAACTTCCTTAACACCATTGCTTGTGTGAATGATAACGTTGTAATGCCAGCAGTATTAAGACACTGCAGTGCTTTAGCGGCATTTTCAACTCTGAGCCATTTCTCTCTCTTCACTAAGACAGTTTCTGTATTGTTCAAAACAGGAAGACTTAAAACACAGGAGGAAAACAATTTCTCAGTGGCACCTGTGATGTCTGTTAAAAATGTGTGTGCTACTGAAGGGGAAAGATCTTCTCATCTGCCATGTAAAAGAAATTCAAAGATATCATCCTCTGAGAAGTATGACCCAGGCACTGAACAGGTCTTGTTCTGTATCCTCAGATATTTACATGACACAGGGTAGGGGCAGGGCTTTTCTTACATATGCCTACATATATTACCTCTTTAAACATAAACAAATACCTTTCTGCGGAAGATGACTGTGCCTTTCCTTCTTTACTGCCAGCAAAAATAGAAATATTTGGGCTGGTGGAGTCATTCAGGTGGGATGGGACCCCAGAAGCCTCCTGATGGACTCTTCACATTGGTAGGTGGATCCTAAGTGCCCCCAAAGTTGCCTCTTCTCCAGGCTGAAAAAGCACAGGTCCCTCAGCACATCCTCATAGGGCAAGTACCCCTAACCATTTTGCTGGCACTCTGAATTTGTTCCCATTTACCTGTGCATTTCCTACGTATCAGGGAGCTCAAGACTGGATGCAGTAACCTATGCAGTGTAATGAGCGAAGAGGGATAATCCCTTGCCTTCAGCTCCCCAGCAGGGAGTCACTCACTGCTATCACCTGCATCACATGGAAACATATTTCCATGATATATGCAAGTAGCAGGCAAATAGATAATGATGTCCCAGTGATTTGTTTGTTCCATTTGGGCCTTCAATAGATTTCCACTTCTCAAGGCCTCTGAATATTTTGGGAGAAAGCATAAATGATTTTTTCCACTGTCATGTTGGTCTTTTGAAGTCTGACATCACTGTCTGGTCTCCTCTGACAGAAAGGGAAACTGTGTATAAAACATCCCTCCTTTTCGGTAATAATAGTCTTAAACATCCTGTGGTATCACAGCACTAGAATAAGTTACAACATTTAGTATCATTTACCATTCATAATGGACCTGTGAGACAGCAAACTAGTTTCATTTTGAATGTATGATTATGTAAATGAGGCATGGAGAAAGTAATACACTTAAATACAGAAAGGCTGTCACAGAATAGGAGCCCGAACCCATACCTGCTCAGCTATCATGCTTTATGTTCTGGCTATTTCTTCATTCCTGCTTCTATTTTGGTATCCTGTTGCCTTCATGGGTGAGATGACTTGTATCGTTGCACTCTGTTCAGATGTGCAGCAAGATGCAATCCGATCCTACACACCCATGGAAGTGGAAAAGCATTTGGGTTAATCTATCAGCTCATCAAAACTGAGAGCCCCAGGGGATGCTGAACTTTGTAATCTCTTTTTTTTTTTCCTTATGCTGCCTTGAAATTAGTTGATTTTTCATGCTATAAAATGACAATACAAAATAATGCAGAAAGTTAATTCTTCAAATGCTGATCCAGGAGTATTAGTGGAATAAACACAATATTCCTTCTATCTGTTCTGCTTTTCTGTTTGGTTTTGGCATTGAACCTTCTCCATCCCTCCTTGCCTTGTTTCAGTGCACAAATCATACACAGATTTCTCCAGCCCCCATTCCCCATTTCATTAAAAAAATGGAATATGAAAGGTGTGCAGAAGCCCTGGAGGGAAGTGACACAAACCCAGATGTTGTACGATCTATGTCCCAGCTGCAATGAGCCTGCATGTGGCAGCTGCTTTTCCACAGCCATCAACAACAGCAGCTGGAGGGGCTCTGCTGTTAATGGCTCATCCCCCAGGAAGGAGCTACTGTGAGGAAAACCAGCAGGCTTTATGTGCAAGATATCACATCACTATGCTTTATGTTTCGTTTTTGTTATAAAACAAGCAAGAACCTAGAGAAAAAGAAAGCAAAATTAGATATGTTCCCTTGCCCTAGAAGTGCTGTGAGGTATTATTCCCTGCCCCCCAGTTATGCCCTTCCCTTCTGGTTCAGTCCATAGAAGATCAAGGTATTTGTTACTGTGTGAACTATTCTAAATACATTTCCTAAGGTAATAAAAAATGAAAGTGGCCGAAAAGCAAAATGAAAATGACAAAAGAATCACGAGCTTTGGAGCCTGTCCCGTGAATGCATATTCCTAGTGGGTTTTTTTCTCATCATTGGAGAAAAAGGCATATATTAGGAGAAATGAAACAAAACAGAGGTTTATATCCTCACTAAAGAAAAAGTAGTTTCTACCTCATTGTCACTGTGTTTTGATATATGTTTAGTTGTGTTACATCCTAGGATCATCTAATTTCCATATAAAGTGTAGCTACTTTCAGTTTTACTATATAGTGTTCAGGGGAGACTTTGATTTGTGTGCCCTAGGGTAGACCTGAGAAATGCATAATTTTCTTTAAGTCCCTTCTGTCATGCACCATCAGTAAATTCCTGTACAGATTACAACATGGATGTTTAGTCAGAGGTCTGCACTCCCACGGAGGAGAGTGGGAGGGATAATAATAAATGTGCGGACCAAAGTGGAAAAAAAAGGTAAAAGAAAAGAGAGGAAGAGAGAGAGAAATTCCATTAAGAAAGGTTACTGAATCAAGAAGAATTTATCAAAAGTAGACTGGTGAGAGTGGCTCTTGAATTTTTATGAATTTGTGGGGCACACAAGTCAGTCTGCTTTGGACTGTAATTTCAGGTAATAGCAGAATTGGGACCACTAGGGCATAGTCTGTCACTGTTTCTAATCTCCACTGCTCTGGAACAACAGTTACGCATCAATTCAATTAATCACTGGTGATAACAAAAGTTGTTTTTTTCCCACTTTAGAAATGTTCTTTTTTCTTAATTTTTTTTAGTGCAGAACTTTATCAGAAGCAATTTCTTTTTCCCTTGCGAAGAAAAGCTTATGAAGTTCATTTATACAGAGAGCATAAATCCTATCTCCTACTGTTTTCCCCTGTAACCTAACATGAAATATGGCTTATAGCTCAACTAATTCTCAACATTTAGTGCGATCTGATGAAAGTAGTTCATCACTCACAGCGATGCACCAGGCTTACAGCAGCACATACAGACCAGGAAAGGTGCATAAAGCAGTGTCATGGCATGACACATACAATCTCAGACATACCAAAGCAGCCAGGTGTGTTCATGATGCTCATTGGGGAAACACAGCATTAAAAAATGAGTGCTTCCCATTTTACAGCAGTGGTCTCTCTTCCTTGTCACTCTTCCCCCTCCCCAGATTTATCTCCTTCTCTTAATGACTCCGTTTTTTCAATTTGTGTCTCTCTCTGACAGATAATACTTTGTCTCCTTATTCTCCTGGCTTGGTTTGCGTCTTGCCTTATTTGCTGCTCATTATTTGCACTATTTATTTGCAGGACGTAGATACAAGAACTTGCCCATAATCAGTTCAATAATTCCACTTCAAAACAAGCCATTCTGCTGCCACATATAATCCTGAAAACTCATTATCCACCAGCCCGGGTTGGTCTGGCTATTGCATATTAGCTGTGCTGTGACCTCAGCCTCTTTCCCTTGCCTCCTACACTTTAATCACTATTAAATTCCCCTTGCCAAGTTTTACCCTCAGTTGCATTGCTGCAATGGGAAGGAAAGGAGCACAGCAATGCGGCAGGGATGCCCAGCTCTTCCTAACTCCCCAGATGCCACTTTTCCTGGTGAGAACGCTTGAAACTCTGTTTCCAACTTGTGACATATAAAATAATAGAACTGAAATTTACAACATTTCCTGTTTGAAGCCCAAAAGATAACATTTGCCAGCCTGCAGGCAGGCAGGTGTGATCACCCCATGTAAGGGAAGGGTAAACTGAGGCATAGGGTGGACCCTGCCAAAGAAAGTCAGCCCTGTGCCTTAGATCATCATGTGCAGCTCCACTGTCAGGTGATGAATGAGACAAACCTCTGCTGAGACACAGATGCATCCCAGCACCACAGCCCTGGTGCCAGCCAGTGGTGCCAGCAGGGTGGGCAATGCAATGTTTTACACTGTCCAGGAGCTGCCCTGGAGGACTGACTAGGAGCAGAGCAGCGTGGTGGCCTCGGGGACACCCAGGCACTCCACAGGATGGGGAAGTTTCCTTGCTTCTGCATGCAGGAGGATCTCATCTTGATAGATGAGACAGGGGATGGTCTCCATGGCAAGCAGGAGTATCTTGCTATGTTCCAAGAGGCAGGAAAGTCAGGCATTTAGTAAGGCAGACCAGGACCTAAGCACATCCTTCACAGAGAGGCAAGAACATGCATGTACAGTTACTGTATCAGTGTGAAAGGAGAAGGTTGAATATGAAATTTATTAGGCAGCAAATAGGTCTGTCTTGTATCTCTCTCCCTCCTTCAGTCAGGAAAGAACACATCTATTTCTAGTCATGGAGACCCTATATATAACTAACCAGAATATCTCTTCTTGTGGAGGACAAGGAAAATTTCACAGCCCGTTTGCTCTCAGATGGTTTGTGCAAGAGTCAAGCGTGCGTTTGAAGCTGAGCGCTCACGTATAGCTCAGAAGATGAATCAGGGTTTGGCTCTGGTTCCTCTGCAGAGACAGCAGCCCCAGTGATGACCAACGCGGTGGCTCTTGCATCAGCTCCTCAAAGTGACAAATGTTTCTGACTCAGTGCTTGTGCCAGGCCATACAGCACCACCTGGCTCAGCCTTTCAGGTACTGTCACAGCACAAACAATGGGAAGAGGTTCTCATTTTTGGACACTCAATGGAGCACTTGGGTAAGGTCAGCCACTACTGCCCTGAGATGGCTGGGAAGGTCACAAGCAGGTGTTTTGCCCTCAAGCACCAAAAACATTCAGTGCACAGCAAACTGCTCCCTCTTGCAGCACTGCTCTGTGTGTCCCCTCCACATCAGGCGTTCACTACCCTGCCCTGTGTAAAGGACATGCTGTTTATTCAGCACCGTTCCTCACCATCCCCGAAAGTGCAGTCTGCGCAAGCAGAGGCAGCACCTAGACCACCGTTTCTAGTGCATCACTGATATGTGACTCCTGCAGCAGTGCCCAGGACGACAGGAGACCTCAGCAATCCTGGGCAAGGTAAGGCAAGCTCCAGACTTGCTCCAGCCTGTCCTTCAGCACAGACAGGGAGCAACTTACGGCCGGAAATGCGGGAAGCAGCTACCGCACCAGTGGAAGTCTAACCTCTGTTAGGACACAAGTGTCATCATGAACTGTGCACATGTAATTAGCATGATCTTTCCTAGAAGGGCCCTGTGGTGATTAAGCAGAAGCTGCTGTTATCCATCTCCAGGGCAGTCACTGCATCAACTTTTACTATTCTGCATGTGTACCTCTTGGTGGCTTCAAGAGCCTTTGCAGCTCTGACAGCCCATACCATGTGGGGCTCAGCTAGTACTCTGCAGAAGCTGCCTGCTCCTGGTAGTGTCCCAGGCAGGTGGGTCTCAGGAGAAGAGATATTTGCTCTGCAGTCCTTATTTTTAAGGGCTGGAATTAAGTAGACTGATGCACTGGTGCTTGGAGCCATTGAGGCACCCATGCCAAGACACAAGGCTGGGGGCAGCACTGCGTGTTTGGAGACCAGGCTGTTTGCTTTGGGAGAGTGGAGGTAGATGGCTTTAGGAGACCTGTTCACACTTCTTTTGTACCTTTGAGTTCTGTTTGTTGGGTGCTTTCGGCTGGGTTTGGTGTGAATGCTTAGGTCAGAGAAGACCTGCTCTGGCTGAAGAAATGTTCTCAGCAGTGATTCAGTTCCCAGCCGATGCCCCTAGGATGGGAGGGTCTGAGGGCACAATAAAACTGATAGCTTGGACAAATGGGTAAGGGTGTGCGTGCACTCAGAATGCTATCAGAGGACAGCAATGTCTCTCCATTCTTTTCTGCTTCTTGTCTATCTTAATCTTTTTGCTCCATGGGGCTTTTATTCTTTGCTCTAATCGCCCTTCTAAGCTGTGCCAACTGACTGCATTTTTCTCCCTATCTTCCCTCAAATTCATAAACCCTGTTTTCCTGGGTCTCTCTTGTGATTGCTCTTGCATGACCCTTACAGAAAATTTATGCAACAAGAAAGGGCTTTACACAGTAAAAGAGCTGCTCACAGCAAAGGGCAGAGAGTCAGAAGGCCTAGGGTAGTCAGTGACCAGCTTCACATGAAAGCCAAAGAGGGATATTAAGCAAAGGAGAGATTGTAGCAGGGCTAACCACAGCGTGGGGGCTGTGGCTGTGGCAGAGCTTCAGGCAGGCTGAGAGCATTTCTCTGGGAGCTGCCATCGCTGCTTCCTGGCCCAGCCTCTCCTCTCCCCTAGGAGCACTGCTTTGTCCCACCCTCCATGTGCTCTGTGGGGTGAGCCTGGCTGTGTCCCCTCCCCAGAGGGACAGGGCTCATCACCCCACCAAGACACGGACCTGATTCTGTGGTTGGGGACCTGCTGGCGCTTTGCCGCCCCAAGGCTGACCAGGCCTACCTTTCACAACCAGAAGCTTTTCTGACGTTTTTGCTCTTGTCAAGTCAGTGAAATATATTTTTATGTGAGGTTCAGAATAGTGCTGATGAACACCCTTCGTGTATTCATCTTGCTGTATCTCTATCTCCTGCATCCTCCTCTGTGAAAGTGGTTTCACCAACCTTCATGTCTGATTGACTCTCAACATCACTTGCTGCCTCTGCCTTCCCCATGCCCCACCCCTGCCCAAGGGCTGGACTACACAGAGTCCTGATGTTTCTTAAGATATTTAAGAGAAATCTACACGAAGGAATGGAGGAAATGTAAGAACAGAGATGACCCTACACTCTGTAATAGTAATTAATAATCTAGGATCTACTGCAATGACCTGGATAAATTAGGGGGGCTGCCAGGAAGGAATGAAGTATTACAAGTACAGGCTCAGCACAGTTAAGAGAATTGCAGATGCAAATACAAACCAGAGTATCCATGAGTGGACAAGAGCAGTGCAGGGAAAGAACCTGGGGTAATCAGTCATGGAGAAATAAGGATGAGTAGTTAATGAAAAGCCATAATTAAGAAAAGGCAAATACAGTCTTGGGATATATGAGAAGGAAAATAATATGAAAAATATTACCCAGAGTGTTTTGTCAGAGCATCTACCATCAGCTGAGATGCAGCTACTGCTGGGTTTGTACCTCTGGACTGTGAGGACAGGAATCCATCTCCAGGCTGAGAAACTATACTCAAGGGCTCCCTGAGCCTGAGCCTCTTTTTGTTAACAAACACACACACAGTGCAAGGTGAGTCAGTTTTCAGGCTGTTTCGGAGACTGAAAGAGCAGGGAGAGCTTAAACCTTCCTTTTTGGATCAGATGGCAGTTTTCACATCTTTATATTTGATGTTCATTTTTTAAATCTCTTGTTAGTACACAGAGGGGTGAATCCTAAAGCTATAGCAAACACGTGTGGATGAAGAGTTTATCTCCTGCTCACAGCATGCTCCTGCACACACTGTAGAAATTACACAATGGTGGGCACCACAAAAGGAGATGTGACATTGCTGAAATGCAGGAGACAGAGAGTCTGCTGAGCTGCAACCAGGCAGCATCTAATGTCTGACAAAAACCACATGGTGACATCTCCAATTTTCCTCAAATTGCTGCTGCCAACAGCTCCCATGCTGTATGACCAGCAGCATGAGGAGAGACAGGAGGACAGCTAGCAGTAGGCAGGTTGCTGAGCCTCTGAAGATAGCTGATGGCTGGAGGAATTACAAGACTCAAAGGTGGGATGTCCAAAGCTTGTAGTGGACTCATTGCAAGTGCTTGCCTGCCTCAAATATTTTGGAAATTTTCTCCACCCACAGGAAGAGTTACCCCCCTGGGCTACCCAAGTCAGCGTTCTGGGAAGTGGGAGACTGACCCATAGCAGGCAGAAAAATGTGACTCAAAGAGAAGACAGCTGCTAACCAAAAAAGAATGAGTTTATCGTGAAATACAATTCACTTGAGCTAAAATAGAAGTAGAATGTGTTATGGAGAGTGGATAACTGGCAAGACAGCACTGGCTGGGTCCTAAACATGAATAGACAAGGTAGTCTAAGAATGCAACAGAAATGGAAATGCCAGGAAACACAATGAAAGGAGCAGGAGTCTGCCGTGGTTCTTAATAATGTCAATGGAAAACTATTGCTGCCATCAGAGGGGACAAGAACATTTCCCAGATGTAACCATGTTGAGCTGTGCATCTCTTACTCTTTTCCCTCATGGTGGAAAGATGAACCCTCTCAGCCCTGCTCCCTGGGGACACTGCCCTGCTCTGTGGCTTGACAGCCCGTCCATCACTTGCCCTGGAGCTGGGGGTGCACTGGGGCACTGTGATGAAGGGGAAGGGCAAGGGTGCCTCAAACCAGCTGGCAGGGAGACCTGTGGGACTGTTTTTGCTCATTCACTTCCTTCCCCCTGTGTTTGCCACGTCAGGGGACCATCCTCTGAAGAGACTGATAGATTGTATGTTGGAATAGGAGATGAAATGAGGAAAAAAGTATTCAGTGCTCAGGAGAAGAGGAAAATTATGAGGAAGACAAGGTGACTATCTACCTACCCAACTTCCTTAATCCTACAGAGGCACGAAGCTATTTTAGAAGTCAATATTCCCTCTGTTTCCTCACCTAGCTGTCTTTGAAGTAAGCTCTTGCCTGAGTTCTTTAAATCCTAAGAGGAAAGGGAAAGGAGTAGGGGTTGTCTTACCTCAGGAAAAACATCCATGCTGATAACTGTCTGATTTCTCTTTGATGTAGTGAAACTTGAGTATCTAAGTACCACCACAGTAAAACTGGACACGTTGGGCTCTGAGTCCATTTTAATTCCTTGGTTTGCCTGAAGTGGACGGACTTCTATGACAAAAATTCACTGCTAATAGACAGGAAGTCGGTCCTGTCCTTGCTGTCACAGCTGGGCTGCAGCAGCTGACATTGCCATCGTAGTGGCTTTTTGCTCCTTGGATATAGTGAGTCCCGACCCCCTCTGACACACAGGAGGGAAAACTCAAGTAAGTGTTTGCACATCTGGAAAGCAAATGTGATTCATTATTAATACAGGCCTGTTAAAAGTGTGTTGCACTTTAGAGACATTAACTGATTGGCAGGTCCCTGAACTAAGGAGATTTCTTCCTATCTTTAAGCATCACAGGACAGGTAAGCATGGCAAACAAAGGAAGGGTTGGATGGAAGAGGTTGAAGGGCCACAAAATTAATATTACATGCTGGCATGGTTCATTACACATAAATTTTACACATGCTGGAACATTGCTGACACCAAGAAGTCTGTCAGGTTCAGGAAAGAATTTTGTATTTTATTGTTATGAGGAATTTTGAATGGTTTCTAGGGAGTCTGCCTAACCCCAGAACCTTTCTGAAACCACTGGAAAAAGCAGCAGTTTCCCATGAGGAGGTGTTGAGTAAATGCTCCTTTACTCTACAGTAGCTGACCAAAATTATGGGCTCAGGTGAAGATCAGGACATGTAGTGTGGGGGTTTTAATGCAAGTATTTGAGGGACTATTCTGGGGCTGTGAGTCAGAGGTAAAAAGAAGACAAGAAATCCTTTAAGAAGCTAGAGTCTAGAAACAGCAAGTGGAGCAAACCGCTGCATGGCCTGGGGAGAAGGCTACAAGACAGGCAACCTCTTTGAGCAGTATTCTGGCTGAAAAAAGGGGGTTCGAATTTTGCTAAGGAAAATGCTTCCTGTGTTCTTGGTGCCTGCCCGAATAAAAAGGTTCCTTCAAAGAAATATCTGATCACATACTGATAAAAGGCACAGTAAAGCAGGTCATCTGCAGTAAATACAAGTGCAGAAGCTGCAGGAATTAACCAAGGAGATATCCCGCTATCAAGGTAATAAAGTCTGTCTGAAGTTATCGCCACATTGCAGCCCCACCTAGGGCTCTTAATCATGCTTTAGCTCCAAATTCCCTATTATTCATATACAAAATCCTTTGAAATCTGACTTGAGCTCTTAGGCTTTCCATGGCTAAGGATATGGCTCAAAGGTGTTGGGATGCCTCAAACAACTGGCTTTGAAGTGGGGAAACATCTCCTGTCCATATCTCAGACTTTTTGTAGTGACTGGTGGGGTAACATCGACTGTGATCCTTTCAGTTCTTTTACACTCCTACCTTGGAATGCGTGAACCAGCCTCTGGAGGGGTTTTCTTCTCTTCACACTGAGACCCTTGGGTGCTCAGCTCCAGTGTACAATTAACCTTTGCTAATGTCCAGACCTCCCAGTCAAGCAAGGCAAATCCCACTGGAGCATGGCTGGAGGTGGCCAGGTAGCCTTAGTGAATCTGCTGAAGAGGATGTCATGCACAGGGGTGCTCTCTTTCATCCCATTCTGTACATTTTCTGTTCTCTGTCTGTTTAGTCTTCTGAGACATACATGGGCATGTTTTGTTTTCATAAGCACAAACCACTTTTATTCCAAAACCAAATTTACCTTTTATTTATAGGACCTGAATAGAATTGCACTAGATAAATGTGATCCTGATTGCCTTCATAGGCAGTACAAATGTTTCTTCTTTGCTTGTTTTGTTTAATTTTGGTTCATTTTTTCTTTTCCACATGCCTATATTACAGGGAAATATTGAGCCTACACAATGTATGCAAACACAATTCATGGTTTGAGCAAGAGGAATCACAGTTGGGTGACATTCTGTAACTCATCAAGAGGTCTGACACTGTGTTATGAAAGGACATTTTTCTGTATTTTGGAAAACCTTTTTCGCAACAAACATTCAAATGCATTGTTTGATCAAGCAATAATAACAACACTTTACCTTGTGTGTTCCCTTCAAAATAAGAGGTCAGAAAATAATAGTTCTCTCTGGTTTTAAAACAAATCCTTTAACAAATGCTTTTAGATGCAAAGATTTAGTGAAAGAAGTTTTCTTCCTTGAAGAATTTAATATTTTGCTGGAAGAAAAAGCATGTCTATGGAGTCCAAGATGACAGATAGTGGGACTTATTCTTTTGGTGTCACAGATATGTATCCCACACAAATGTACTGCTCCCCTGTTTTTCTGCAGAATCGCTTTCGAATCAAGGTCTGATGCAGTTACTTCAAATTTCTCTGTTAATATCAATCACCTCTGGATTAGGCCTTCAGAGGATAAAGGAAGAAGTATCTGAATCTGACTATTTGTTTGCATCCTTACCCCTCACTGACTCAGTACGAAGAAAAGGAGACTGGGCACATGGTGCCAGAAACTCAGTACCTTGTGCAGAGGGAGTGAAGCAAGCTGGGAGGTGCGTAAGACACATGTAGAGCAGCTGAAGCAATATGGAGTTCACCAAATTCAGTCTCACTCACAGCTCAACAACACCAAGTGGGCGTGGGAGGAGACCTTGATCAAACTGGTACAGGATTCTCCTATTCCTCATCTACACATTCAGCTCCTGAACACAATTGCCACAAAATATTACTAATCTCAAGCACTGATTTAGGAGCACCTCAAATACCTGGAAATTTCTATCAAAAGCAGCCAACCTTGAACCTTTGTTTCTTTTTTTTTAATCAAAAGCTAAATTTGTGCTTGGATTCATTTCTCCCAGCTTTACCACTGAAAAGGCAAGTGCCAGTTCTAACCTAGTTCTCCTGGATACCTTCTTTCGCTACCAGGCAGAAATGAGTACTGCCACATGCCAATCCATCCCATGCATCTTCCATAGCTCCTACAGGAATGTAAAGTACTGGTAAAGCTTTTAGGTGGGCAGCAGTGGGTAATACGAATGTCTCCTACAGCTAATACAAATGTCTCCTACAAGCATATGGGTATTACACTGTGCTTGATCAGGATTTTGTTTACTGTACACTCTTAGCCCCAAAACTGCATAGCAAAACTCTTTTCTCTCTTGGCTGTGCCTTTGAAAGAGATTAGATGCCTGGCTGCTTTCAAATTCATTTGAAAGTCTAGAATGCAGCCAGATAGCACAACAGTCAATCATGACTGTTTTTATCAGGACCTCATCTGTTTCAGGATGTCAGTGGAAATTCTGCTTAACCAGCCAGGGCAGAAGTTGCTCTAGGCATTCCCCCCTCCCTCTGGCTATTATGCTTCTTTGCCAGAAGTTCCTCTATTTCATCTGTAGTTTTAGGAAGACCTTTTGCTGGAAGTTAAAAAAGTGAAAGAAAAAACTGGAAAGTTAAATTCAAGAATAAGTTCATAAGGATAATTCAGCAATAGTGTAGAAAGTCCACCATTTGTCTGAATGAAAAGCTCTGGATATGTATGGCCATGTTAGAAAAGGCAACATTTGAAATAATATAATCAGGAATTCTGCAAAGCTAAGGGGTCAAAGTGGAGAGCAAGATGATCTTTCTCTACATGCAATTTTTAAGCATGTCTAATGACACAGGATTTTTGAAGGACACGGGGGAAAATGTATCTTTCAAGTTTGCCCATTTGACAGACATTAATTCAGCTGAGCTAAGCAACCTACAAAATGGAACTGACAAATGCCACTATCTTCAGTGATAAGGTTTTTTTCTCCTTTATTTTTAATGAACACAAGAAGGACCCAAAATTTTTCCCACATAAGATCACATCTGGAGATTTTCCAGAAAACTCAGGGTCACTGATTTGTTTAAGATGGAGTAAAATAGAGCTACCTAAATTTTTAATGAGGAAGTAAGACCTGCACAGCTCCAACATGCCATGCTAAGCTGCTGCCAAGGCTGGCCATCTTGACAAGCTGCAACCATGGGTTAAACCTCTGTGTCTTCAGGACTTGGTGGCACAGGCACAGCAGAACCATGAAACATCAGTGTTGGCTGATGTAAATGCTATTTTCACCCAAAAAGTTGTTCTTTCAAGTGAAACCCAACTCCGAAAAACTATTTTTCTCTTCATATCTTTTAATAGAGATGAGCAGCATCCTTTTTCTTTTTTTTTTTTCTCACTCGGATGAACAGCCATAATTCCAGATTCTATGCAGCATTTTAGGTAAATTTCCATCCCTTCCTTTTTATAGAATACTCCTGGAAGGACGGAGTGGAGACAATCTAAATAAGTATCATGAATAATTTTATGAAGCCAAAGGTGATTAAAAAACAAGTCCCAAATGTTTGTGAACCTTAGACTAATTTCCACCTCATTGATGCTGATGCTGCACATTGCCATTCTGAGATGGCCTCTCATGTCTCCCTGATGTTATTGATTGGAGAAGGTGCAGAGGTGAGAACTGGGCTCTGCATTTCTCATTTTAAGCTCACTTTTAACAAGAGAGCTCATTTCACACCAGGCTGTCCTAGAGCATCTTACCATAATAAACATAATAATTAACAAGCCCTCTTGAGGCTTGCATAATGAGCAAACCCTCTTGAGTAATTTTCAGGCATGGGGCAGTTGACCTTTTGTAGGAACTTCACATCTCTCACTAGCTCATCCCTGAGGGTCTGCCATGGCCAACTCTGCCCACAGCCCTGCTGAGAACCTGCTTCTCTTCTTCTGCCTTGTGCTGCCTTGGGCTGCATCCATTTCCTGCTAGCCAGGCATCCCATGGGTGTTGGGGAAAGGAGAGCACCGAGCCACCATCTGGAGCTGATCTCAAAGCTCATAAAGCTTCCCCACATGTGCAGGGTCTGGGTAATCCCACACAACCCCGCATGCAGACCGTGCAAAGCAGCAGGCATTTGGAAAAGCCCAATAGCACCCAAGGAAAACCAGGGTTTTTTAAAATTATTTCAATTAGTTTATAAGAGCACATGCATTTTTGAAATTTCATAAATGATGAAGTAATTTGCATTTAACTCAATTATTATGTTGTAGGATTCACCAGAGCTCTTCAATTCAGGTTACAAACTGTATTTTCCTAAACAACCAGGACAGGCTGCCTGTTAGTCACCAGTTTGTCTCACGGATGCTTCAGCCTGGCTGGAGAAGGAGGGGGATCTGCACAGTAGTCCCATTACAGAGAGCACTGCCAGCACATTGAGGGAGGTGATCCCTCCTCTGTGTAGCCCTGGTGAGATGTCTGGGGCTCCCCAATACCCAAGAGGCATTGACACACAGGAGTGCGTCTGGGAATCATCTGCGTGTCCCTCTTCTGGACTCACTCCAGTGAAGCCTGGAGAAAGAAAAGCATCTCACCAGCTGGAGAATGCAGCTTCTGCTACAGGGAGGGGAAAACCTAGCTTGAACATCAATGCAGTTTTCTAGAGTATGGACCCTTGAAAGTTGTTTGGTAACATGAAAACAGTCTACATTTCCCAGATGGATGGTAAAGATAGAAAAATTACTGTCACCTAAGGACTTAAATTTTTTAGCGCTAAAGGGTTACGAGAAATCTACCCCACCACACTCAGCTCCCAGTGATGCTCCAACTTGTCCAGGAGAGCCTGGCTGGCAGCAAGAGCTCTGCTGCCTCTGCCATCCTGAAATGATGGCCTTCTTCCAATGCCAAGGTGTCCCTAAGTTAGCAATCATTCAGCTGTGCCTTCCCAGCAAATCAGAACTTCTGAGGTATCCCAAAGCTGCAATGGCTATAACATGCAGATAAACCTTCCTGGTTGTCAGCAGAGAATAGAGAGCAATATCCCTAAAGTGCTGTGACAGTTCTACTACATAATAGTAATTCTTTCCATGCCCATAACCGCAGGTACAGTGGGATGATGGGATCATTGTCAGGTCTGGGTAGTGAGATGCAATTTGAACATGTGACAAGACAAGTATCGCTTTGTTTGCCTTTAGCTAAAGTTTATGCTGAGCTCTGTATTTGCTGTTTCACGATGCCCTTGTGCCCCAGTTTCCACTTCCACTTCAGAAGATGGTCAGTCAGCTGCACTTAAAACTTGCCAGTCATCCTTAGCTTAAGAAGAAAAACTTCACAGCTGCATTAGTACTACCATGTCCTCTCTTATTAGAGGTTCTGCTATTTACTTGTATTTCTTAAGATTTCACTTCTCTTGTCATTGGAATTATTATAAAAATCTTAAGTGTATTTGGTATTCTCCAGTTTGGTAATACTAAATTGTATCTATGGAACAATATATAACCCCTTGTTTATAGACCTAGAATCATGCATCTAGGCAATGTATCATCCAATAAATGTATTTGTTTGTCTTTTCCCAGTGATGAATCACTTTCTTCACACCACTATACTCTAACCTCATAATGGCATTCATTATCATAACATATTCAAAGCCTCTGCCTGTGGATGTAGTAAGGAGTAGTTCTTATAATAAAGAAAAATGGGATGTGAAATCTAGTAGTTAATGCAAAGCTAAGTTACTGTCACTCTTTAGAATAAGAGTCCTGTATTCATTTGCCCAGTAGAAGTTAATACATAGTTTGGATTAAAACCAGATGTTATCATCTGGGCTTTCCCAATTCTCTTCTGAAGGACTGCATAGAATCATTGAATCATAAAAGGGTTTGGGTCAGAAAGCACTTTTAAAGGTTATCTAGTCCAACCCCCATGCAATAAGCAGGGACATCTTCAACTAGATCAGGTTGCTCAGGGATCCATCCTGCCTATACTTAAGTGTTTCCAGGGATGGGGCATCTACAACCTCTCTGGTCAACTTGTTTCAGTGTTTCACCACCCTCATCATAAAAAAATTCTTCCTTGTATCTAGTCTGAATCTACCCTCTTTTGGTTTAAAAGCATTACTCCTTGTCCTATTGCTGCAGGCCTTACTATAAAGTCTTTCCCCATCTTTCTTATAAGCTCTTTTTAAGTATTGAGAGGCCACAGTAAAATATCCCTGGAGGCTTCTCTTCTCCAGGCTGAGCGATTCCAACTCTCTCAGCCAGTCTTCATAGGATAATTTTTGTGGCCCTGTAGCATGCTGCCCCAGCAAAGATTTTTCATCCCAAACTTGAACTTTTCTCTGTCCTGAGCTTTGAGATGTGCCCTACCCTTTTATAATGATCTCTGTATTTGCTATATCATGATAGCCTCATTTCAGAGGCTGACATGTCTTCCCTGCTGCAGATATTTACACTCTTGTGATTTTTAGCAATGTAATAATGGAAATAAAGGCAATCAGGCTGCTGAGAGGCCCAGTTAAGTAGGAGGGGTTTTTTTTTCATTTGGTGTAAGGAATTCACTAATGCTGAAGATGATGCGTGGAGTAATTTTTTCTCTACCCAGAAAGGGCAAACAGCTTTATTTCAGCAGAGAAGTTCAAGCCATCTTTGTTTTAGCTGGGAAACATATTATAAAAGATATCAATGCTCAGTAGTTTGGGATGTGTACAGAGTAAGTTATGGGATCATTTTGCTTTAGGGATTTTTGGTAAGACATCTGCAACAGTAATATAGCAACACATATATTCAATAATGATGATAAGGTAACCATGGCAATGGTGATAAGACAGAACTGATTCCAACACACACATGTAAGCCACAAAGGAGAGATCCATGAAAATAAACAGTTTAAGAAACTGAGTATGTCAAATGCATATGCTCAGGCCTAAAAGCCACTTGTACAAAGGGTAGTTTCTTTCCCCATTAGAATATCTTCTACCCTCTTGTTCCTTTTTTTTCTTCCTAAACCAGAGACATGATGGACCTGGAGGGTATAAAAGGCTGTTAGACAGCTTTGCTATCTTAATTTTAGCAATAGGGTGAGTTAATGCAGATTCTGGCTTCTGAGGCAGCCATACAAATACCACAGTAGTAATTTCTGTTTGATTGAGCAGGCGAAGCAAGTGCAGGACAAAATGTTTGAGCATTTCTACTTTTATCTCAGAGTAAACCTGAAGTCAGACCCAGAATGTCTTTGAAAATTAGAGGCAGCAGTTTCTGTCTGAGATGCCTGTATTATGATCAGAGATTGACAATGGAGTGGCAGGTCTGGGAATGGGGATGATGGTAGAGCCATGTGCCGTGCAGGCCAAGTTCAGGCACATGCACAGCTTCTTACTTGTGCAGTCACCAGAGCCCAATCAGGCTTTACAGCTACACCGCTGAGTCCCAGCCTCTCAGTTACACACACAGCGTGTCACCATCCGGGTAGCACCAGTGATCTCAGAAATGTGAAGGAGAGAAGCGAGTAAAGAAGAGGAGCCCATTGGGGAAAGTCTTCAGAGATGAAGAACAGTAGTTCTTCAAACAGTAACCAATCCCATAAACCTGATTAAGAAAAAATTCCCATTGACTTTCGCAGGAATTTTCCTGTGTTGGACTGACAATATTCAGCTCATTGCAATGTATTTTGTAAGCCTTGGACTGCAAATATGGTTCTCAGGTCCATAGGCTTGGATTAGCGTTGTTAAAGACACCAAAGTTTCTACTCCTCTTTCAGGCTTGCATCTTCATGGCAGTATCAACTGTTGCTTTTTTCCTCCTTGAAACAGAAAGGAAAAATACAAATCTGCAACATTACAAATCTGTTTTGCATAAGTCCTTGGGCCAAAGCCATCTCTGATGGAACTCTGTTGCCTGGAGTTGTATATATTTTCTTCCTGCATTTCACTCCAGAAGTGTCATCACTGTAGGCAATAAGACGATTTGGTGAGAACAATTGCAGAGATTATCACAAAGAGATCCTGATCTCAAATCTAGTCCAAATCTCTGTCTAATACTCTTCACATTAAGTCCAAGTTCAAAGGACTGTGCACTAAATGATGCACTTGGCATCTCTTGGACCAGGCAGCAGAAGCTGGAGATGAATGCATAAAACGGGAAGTGGATCATGGCCAATTAGTGGTGCAGAAACCATGGCGGGTCATTTCCAAAATAACAAATGAGCCTGGCAGGCTGGCATGTCTTTGTGCAGTGACCTGGATCAGGGCAACTGTTGAAGGCCTTATCTGTGTGGGCTGGTTTTGGTGCTGTAAGATGGGCTTAGGAGGCCGTGCTAGTCTGCAGGCACAGAGCAGCTGGGTGAGGCAAAGAACAAGAAGAACTTGAGATATAAGTCAAACTTGTCACTGCAAGACATTTACAAATCATCTGAACTATGGTCCCCATTACTCAGAGCCTGCTTCTGTCCAAGAAGGATATCTATCCAGCAGGGAGGAGGGGAGGAAAGTCAAAGCACAGATTTCAGCCAATTCCTTTCACTGACTGTTTTTTTGCTTCAATTTTCTACAGGAAAAAAAGCATCTCAGGAGCTGGGAACATCTAGTCATGTCATTAGAGGTCCATGATCCCAGCTGAGCTCAGAGCCCTCCAGGGCAGGCAAAACACAAACAAACCATACAAGATGCTCCCTGCTGCAGTGGGGCTGCAGCACAAAGAAGGGAAAGGGTGGAAGAGAAAGATGATGGGATTTGTCTCGATCTGCTGTTGAGCACAGTGGTGGGCACTGATCACCCAGGAAGAGTATGGTGAGACAACATGATGCCTCCAGCTAATGGCCAAGACATTCCAGCCAAAACACTGGTGGGTACCCCCTGGTTGGTAAGGGTGGACCCCAACATACAGAGAGAAGAATCTGTTCTCATGTAAAAAAACCCACCTAGTAACAATAACACTGGGGTTTTGATGTTTACAGATGTCACTGTTTAATGAGAATGATCAAATTAGTTCACTGCCATTTGATGTCAAGGTGTAATAGAATAAAGCATGAAGGGACCACAAGCCCTTTTATTGTGACACAAGAGAGCACATACAAGAGAGGCAAAAAAAGTAAAAGGGAAGAGAACAGGGAATAAAGACACTTGAAAAGCTTTTCCTCACAGCTTTTGTTTAAAAGAGACCTATGTATTAATATGTACTTAGTATTTCTTTCTTGTTTTTCAGGCAAAGAAAAGGTGAGAACTCAAAAGAGTTGCTAGTTAAGTCCCATTATATTTTCTTTCTGTTTTTTAACCTTACTAGTTTTGTTATGTGGCTCAAAAACATCTTACGTCAGTTGTGCTTTAGATTTCTTTCCATCATCAACACCTTCAGCAAATAGTCTTCTCCACAGAAACACTTGAGGGCTGGAAATTAAAAACTTTGATTTCAAGAACCTGATACAAGAATTGATGAGCTATAGGTGAAAATGAAGACAACGGCAACTTCCTTGCAAAAGAAGCAGCTGGAATCGCAGCCTGGAATTAGGCTGTACAACACGTATTCCTGACACCAGACAAGTTTTACTCATTCTTCTTTCTGAGCTTGTTACTGATGCTATTACAGATAAATATGTTGACAGCTCATCTTAGGAAAAGAAACATCTCATCTCTGTAGAGAACCACCTGCAGGATGGGGTGTGTGGCTGCATAATCTATACAAATCCTAAGGCAGAAAACTGCATCTGTCTAGACAGACAGGCAGAAAAATCTTCAATATTATTGTCTAGATCTTCAAGTCTTTGGTAAGAAACCAACCCAGGACTAGCTACGGTGGGCTGTGCGGAATTTTTGAGCATTTTTGTGTTGAGATTGAAGCTGTGCAGAGAAAAGAAATTCTAATTAATGTAAATTTTCAAGGTCTTCATATAAATTTTCACCACGAAACCCTTCTGCTTCAAAATTCTCCACAAAAACCTTTTGAAGATTTAAGTTGCTCAAAATACATTTCAGCAATGATACTTAATTTTTATTTTATTTCTCAGAAATGTTGTTGCAATATAAAATAGAATACACAATTAAACAATTCAAAGGAACAGAATGCCTTAAAAACTAGAAACCTTGATGTTTAATTCTAAAAACATCAAAACAGGATAGTCTGATACCAGAACTACTTTTGCTGTTCAGACTGGAATTTGGCAAAATCAACATGGTTATATAACAGAAAGTGGTACTGCTAGGCTTTTTTGCTGTCCAGTCCTCATGGACATCTGCTAAAATGGGTACAAATTATTAACTCTTTCTCAATATTAACATTTTTCCTCGCTGTACAACAAAGTTTATCAAACAAGTAATGTAACTGGCTCAATGACATACTTTTAAGGGAAAGCAACACTTTGTTTTAAACAAAATGTTATATTGCTTACAAAGGAGTTTTTTACTTTAGAAGCACACTTTAGTTTTTTACTTTAGAAGCACATTAAAAGCAACAAAGGATTGGGAAAGAACAAAAAAATACCTGATATACCTAAATACCTAAATAATCAAATGATTTATTTAAAGACCACATATATTCAATGGGAGATTGATTTCTATTCTGTAATAGGGTCATAACACTATTGAGCCTATGGCACAATGGGGAAGTGACACTGTCACATTGCACCCCAAGCCTTCGACACGATAGCTGTGTAGACAGGGTGAACAGAAGCTTTAGGAGGTAAAAAAAACCCTTAAGAGTTTAAAAAAAAAAAAAGTGTGTAGAAACCTGAAGGTTAGCCCTTTAGGTGGTAGACCCAAGACGCTTCTGCTTATGACCAATGAATTTACAGCCACAGAGGAAGTCTGTGTTCCCTTGTGAAAGAAGCTTTCTGAATTTGAGATGGTCATGAACTGGACCTGTACAAAGGCACTCAACTCCAGAATAATACAAACACTGAGGAAAACAGGAAATTCAGTAAGTCAGGAGCAATAGGAGAGGATATCAGAAGTTTCAAGGCATCACCCTAGGAATGAGGACCACATTAGCCTTCCAAAGGAGTGGAAGGGCTATATTAACTCATGGGCTAGATGAACAGAAACAGAAAGAGATGCAATAGCACAACATATGAGTTTATCCACTTTTAAAAAACCCCAGCTGTGAGTTGAAGTTTGCTAACTGGAAATGATAGAGGAGAAAGGGCTGGGTGGACACTGTCAGTTGACCATAGCTATGACAGTTCCATAGGTAAGATAGGCCAACTGAGCTGCTTCCATTTGATACATGAAATGTATCAAATAGCACTGTACAAACTGTTTTGGAGACTTAATCTGGACTTTTGCATGTCACTGTAATTATTCATGTTTCAGAAGGCAGTTTAAAACTAGACCAGGCAAATGAAGGGCTGTTAGGAATATCCATGGAATGGAAACAGCTACACAAGTGAAGTCTAAAACAAGATAAATTTATGTAGTAGTGAACCATAAATTCAGGTACTTACAGTTATGACAACATGATGTTTTCCTGAAAATATTATCCTGCAAGGAAGTGGTATGAATCAGCCCATGCAAAACTCTATGCTCAGGACATCTTGCTAAAACCTAATCCAGCTGCTTTTACACTGCTTTTTATCACCCAGGTCGTGGCACAGTTTGACATGTACAAACTCAGAAAGCAAATGCTGAGACAGAATCTGATTGCTATCCATAAATATGCTGAAGGTGGGAAGGGGAAAGCAACAGAGAGGAACAAGAGCGAATGAAGCTCAAGGACTACGTTGTCACCTGGACAAGTGATAAAAACTGGTCATAAGCAAATTCAGTCTGGAATTCTGAAGAAGGATTTTAACTGTCCAAGCAGCATAGCTTGAGAATGGCCATATAGTAGAAAAAACAGGAGCAGAAAACTTAATTGATTTTACAGTTTCATCAAACTGGAACTCAATTAATATTTTAAAGGGATTTCATGGCATAGCTCTCTGAAATAATTGAGATCTGGATTCAGTGATCCAGAACATTGCTTCTAATTCTATCTTACTAAAATACAGCTGTAAATAACATGCCGAGAAAACATGAAAGGCCACAAAAAAAAATCCTCTGAAAAAAAGCATAACGGGAAAAATAGAAAACACATACAAAGGGCAGCATCATGGTTCGAGGAGAAAGAAGAATCTGAACTGGAAAGCAAAAGATGCATAGAGAAGGGAGAAAGCACTAGGCAACACATCAGAGTCATCTAGTAAAAAAAACCCACAGCAACATTGTTTGTGTCAGAAACACTGTGATTTAGTGTCCTTATTAATAATATAGGAAATATGAGCTGCACACAAAGGGCTCTCACAGATGACCTTGGCCTGGGAGGAACTGAAAGGTGTGTCAGAATATGGAAATAATCCAGAGTGATCTACTGAGTCTGGGGACATTACAAGAGAAAATAACAAGATGAGTTTCCACTTGTAAGCATGAAAATACACCTGAGGCAAAATCCTCCAAAACACTTGTAGTCAATGGCAAACTGCTAGCAGGAATACTGAAACACTTTGCAATGAGAGTGGGTGGGCAATTGAACATAAGTGCGCATTACAGTTTGGCTGCAAAAATGCTGATGCAATTTTAGGGTGAAGTTCCCTTGATATTTGAATCAAAGGCAATAGAGATCTATTTTCTACATAATTTTAATGCAAATGTGTCTGGAATAATACACCCAGTTGGGGGAGTTGCTGTGCATGGGCAAATTGGAACAAGGAGGGTGGAAAACAATAAAAAATATCAGGAATCTAGACAGACAGCCTTACAAAGCAGATTTAAAAGCTCTGTGTGTATGAACAACAAAGGTCCTTTCAGCCCTGTTTTTCTGTGCCTCCATGCTAAGCAGGTATAGATTCTGAAGATAGGAATGCCAAAGGGGAGGTAACACTTCAGACTACTACATAGAAACAGAAGTGCCAAATGGGGTGAAACTGCAGCCTGAAACCACAGGCTGAGTAGCAGGAAAATCTTTCCAGATGTATTCAGCTGTAGAAAAGCTGCTGGGGGATCTGGTGGAAGCCTGGTCACTCAGGATTTTTGCAACAAGGCTGGACAAAACATTAGAAAATATACCACAGGGAGCAATTCTCTGCTGGCAAAGAGCAGTGGAGCAGATGATCTAATAGGCTTCTTGCATCTCTAACCTCTACAGTTTTATGATTTCTTACTGTAAAGCACAATATTTCAAGAGGAAAGAGAAATAAATACAAGGTAAAATATTAGATGGTAAAAAACTCCAACAAACAAATACAAAACAGCTGGAAAATGAATGAAGTTCTGTCCTTTTGCCTTTCTGTATCTAAAGGAGTTGCTTCTGGCACATTGTTTTCTTGTCAGAGGCACTTCATTTTCTTTCTCTCACTTACCATTTTCTCTCTCGCTACAAAAGCAGAAATAGCCACTTGGGACTGCTGATGTCTTTCTAAGGAAGGATGCTGCTCTCGTGCTGTGGAACAGCATCAAGGCTTTGGTCAGTCAAAACATAAAGATCTCATTGTTTTCTTTGGGAACAGATTTCATTTTAAATCAAACCCCACGCAAATACATGCATCATGGTATATTCCCCAGCATAGCAGTCCTGCTCCTCTTCTGTATTTCCTTCCTCCCTTCTTCCAGTACAGACGTGCATTTTGCCACCTTGTTCACCCATTGGTTTTTGTGGAAGCTGAGCATTTACAAGTCCATACTTCCTTCAGGGAGAATTATGTGTGAAGAGCATGTCCAAAAAAAACAGGGGCAGTAGTTCAGGTTTTTCAATGTGCATTCATTTGTCCCATTCATCATTAGTGGAAATTCTGAGACCTCTGGTGACTTTGAAATCTTGATCAGCACGTAGATCCTGATGACAGGCAAATGCACTTTCAAAGGGAATAATAAACTGAATTTCAGAAGTCATGGCAGCTTTGACATACAAACATGTCAGCTAGATAGATATGTAACACAAGACTATGCACCTCAGTCTGCCCTGGGGCAATTTCACAGCACGTGGTCCCCCTGAAACACCAGGGCACCATCCACATGAGATCAACAGGGTTACTGAAACCTTGAGGCATTGCTTCGAAATGCTGTTTGGGCAGGGGCTTCTTTGCTGAGGTTTGGTTGTTGGGAATTTTTGCAGAGAAGGAGCAGTAGAGGTGGTAAATATAAGAGGGCAGTTTGTAATTGCATGTGTCAGAAAGAGTTTCCCAAACTGGAAGCTTCACCAACACTTCCTAGAGACAGACTCATAGTTTTGGTCATGACAATTTCTTTAAATTGGGTGGGGTTTTTATATAGGTAAAAACTGCTTCTATGTCTTGTGCAAATCACACTCACATTCTGCATATAGAGTAGAAGTATTTTATCTATCAACAAACTGCAGCCAGCTTCAGGTGAGCAGCTGTGATTTACCACAGAGCAAGGCACTGTGAGAAGAGAACTATTTAGCCTAGAGACTGAATCCAGGATCTTAGAGCTTCTACCTTAAATTGCCAAGCACATGCTGGGATAGTTAGCCTGTCAGGACCAGGCAGTTCCTAGGGAAATGTCCTGCAGCACGTGGCTAGTTTTCAGAACATAAGCAAACCCAGCAGATATGCTGTTGAGTAGCAGGAGGTCTGAGGATGCTTTTGGGTCCCAGTTTCATTCTTCCTCCCTTTGCCATGAGTCAGTCCTTGCCAGCCTGCTTCAGTCCTTTAACATTTTGACATCTGGAGTGGATGCCAGCCCTACTGGAGCTTGTGGTCAAAGTGTTGCCTGGAATATTTGAGGGGAAGGAATCTGCCTGAAATGGCTGTCTTACAAGACATAGGGGAGAAGAGATTCCTATTTACCTTATAAAACCACTGGCAGCACATACAGATTTTTCATGGTTTGTGATATTAATGATAGCAATGGGATGTGGGACTTTCAGATTTTACATCTCAACTTCACATCAGTGCCTTGCTGATAGCTCACTGCTCATTGGTTCCAGTTTGGGGGATCTTCTCATCCATTTTTAGTTACCGAAAGATCTGGCATATGGTCTGAGCTTGTCATTTGCCTTCTCTTTAGAATCAGTGGAGAGGGCCATGACTGGTGAGTTGTTCCATCCTGTCCTGCAGGACTCTGAGCTTGAGTGGGGATGTCACACTGGGGACAGCAACGCTCACTGATCTACAAGCAAAGGTGCTTGAAACAAACTCAGAAAATGCTTTGCTCAGGCCATTAGGAAATCTAGTTTTGTGCTCAGCTAAACACTATATGTCAGTGAGGGAAGATGTGAACCATGTCTTCAATCTCAGGTTTGCCCAGGTTCTTCAGAAATGACAATAGGGTAGCTGATATTTCTATCTCAGCATGCCAGTGCATGAACACCCTTTTTTACATAGGGTAATCACAGGGACATAAAAAACAATATAAGACAGGAAGAGAGAAACACTTGCAAACACCTCTTCAGTCAAAATAGAAAAGTAAGTGTAATGAGCTGTGCCTGTCTTTTAAAACCTTCATTTCCTCACTCCTGACAGATGTGGACAGGACACCATCCTTTCCTTCTAAAGGAAATACATGCAGTAAACAAACCTTAATTTTAAGTTAGAGAATGACATGAATCCAAACCATCTAGCTTATGATGCAACTCCAGCCTCCCCCTTCACTAAACTAAGGTTCAGCCTTTTTGTGTTGCTTTGAGCACTGTCCTTTGCTCCTCTTCAGGCTATGTGGTCCTTGTGTTCATACAGCCCCCGGCAAAAAAAGTAAAAATTTAAACCAAAGCAAAACAACCCAAAATTCATCAAGAGGATAAAAGGAATATGTTGGTGACTCGTTACGCCACACAGAGTGCCCATCACTTTTGTTGACTTCAAGGCCGTAGTCACTCAAAGATAACAGGGCGATAGTATTTACATTGGGATTTCAAGGAAGACTGCTCCTATAAATTAGTAAAAGGCATGAGTCATCCCAGCACAGTGTTTGATCCAAGAGACGCAGTTATCAGCCCAGCGTAACACTCTAGCATCTGTCCAAAACACTGCACACCCTCATTAGCACGCTATTCCTGGGAGCTAAGCAGGCTGAAGGTTGCAAAGAGGTGCTATTGTTATACGAGGAGTAATTCTTATGTTTTATTGATACCCAATAAACTGTGTGTTAGCCTGAAAGCACACACAGAGAGAGAGAGAGAGAGAGAGAGAGAGAGAGAGAGAGAGAGCAGAGGGCTGGAGTAGTCTGTTATATAACACTCAAACACAGGGAGTGGAACTGGCCAAATCCTTTTCAATTACTTTTTTTCAATAAATGTCAGGTTTGGGGAGGAGGACCATCTGAGCGATTTAATAATTAATAAGAATGCATTCATCCCGCTGTACAGCTGGACACATCACCTGTGAATAAATCCCCCAGATAATATATTTGTGGATCTTCATAATATTTTTTCATTCTGCTTTTTTCACCAGTTTTCTGTTTTGTTTTGTTTTGTTTGGTTTTTTTTGGTTTGGTTTTTTTTTTTTTTTTTTTTTTGGGAGGGTGTGTGTGTGTGTGAGTCTAGTCCCAATTGCCCTAGGATTTTCCTGGAAATCAACCAGAGAGATAACCACTTGGGGGAAAAGGAACAAGCATGTGGACCTCAGGCGCTTGCCTGCTCAGGAGCAGAAGTGATGTTTGCAATGATTAGGGCTCATGGCAGTGCAGGGAACCTGAACAGATTAGGTGATGCGATGGGACTCCAGGAGAGACAGACAAATATGGGTGCTGTGTGCAAGCTGGGAATTACTGTGGGTGTCAATTAACCTAGCAGATCACAGGGTTTATTAGGCTGAATTATTTATCCCAAAGATAAAACACTGAAAGAAAGTAAGGCATCATTAAACAGTACAGCCTTGCACAGAGTTTAGGCAGTGAACCAAGTTTCCGAACAATTTAATTTATTAGGGACCTAAATTGTACTAGATTATCAAATCAAGTGGAATAGAAGGAGGCAATGCATTTTATGTTCATTGCCCGAAATGTAATAAGTGTGTTATTCCATTCATGCCATGTCTCAGCCTGAGTTATGAAGAGAAAGGGATGTTTCCTCTGTAGGGTAATTTTCCATTTTATATCCATTTTTAAAAACTGTCAAACAGTTGTCATGAAGGAAAAACATTTCTAGTTTGTCACTGAAGCTTGAAACCTGTTAAATGTTAATGCAAAATGGAGCACTACATATAGTCCCAATACAATGAGAAGAAGCTTAACTGTTTGAAGTCTGTCTTTGTGAAGATTATACCCTAGCAGAAAAAGACAATAGGAGAGTTTTGCCTTGGGAAAAGAGAGATTGACAGGTCTGCATGTTTTTCTGCAATCAATATTGTAGACAGAGCTCTTCTTACACAGTGGGGTTCAATTAAAGAAAAAAACACGAGAATTTGGGGGAATTCCCTAAAGAGTTCAAATCCTTTCTGGGAGGAGAGAATGTTTTTTTCAAGATGAGCTTGCATGAAAAATTCATGCAGTGGATGGATACATTCATACAAAAAGAAATTTGATAAATAAATAATTGTTTTAATACTGAGTCACATAGCAATTGCACATCCATATTGACCACTTTAGTTTGCAAAACTAGTCCTTAGTGTAAACATGTGTAAAATTAAATCATCCAGAAAAACAAAACAAGTCAAAAGGTCATACATGTTAACTGAAGCAAGTAGTTCATACTAAAGTCCAGGAAATAAGGAACTGCCACATGCAGCCAAGAAGCTGGTACAGGGATGAACACAAAGAGACAGACAAAACACAGCATGAAAACGGGTGATAAGCAGAGATTTGCAGCCATCAGGAAGGAGAGAAGAGGAGGCAGCTGCAAAGACAGGAGGCCGGAAAAGATAGACGAATTGAGCTGGAAATATATACAGTTATGATAGCGGCTATGAAAGCGATTACATGAAGCTGCAATTAGCTAGCTGTACTCGACTGCTATTCAGCCATACTTGCAGCCCTCTCCTCATTTTCCCCCGTATTGACTGCATGAGAGTCAGATATCTTTGTTGGAGAAGAGTTAAGTACAGAACACTCGGGATGGGCAAATAAAGTGCCAGCCTGGCCTAGGGTCTCTGCATCTCCAGGCCATGGAGAAATGCAAGAGGACAGTTCAGGGACAGCTTGTCACCAAGCACAGCCTGCATTTCTACTGCACTCCTTCCCCACTAGGAAAGCAAAATCAAAGGGAAAAAGCTGCAATGCACTTTTTCTTGTAATTTCTATGTCTTCTGCCCCTGTCGGTTTTTCTCCTTCACCTTTCTTCCACTTTTGCATGGTTGTTTTCTGTGTTGTCTCACATAATTTTCTTTCCTCAGCCAGTTCTTCCCTCAGATATCTACAGTGCACAGTCCTGAACCTCTTTCCTTTCCTTTTCTGCACCTTTCTCCATCTATGTTCTCTCCTACCCATGCCCCTTGATAAAAGAACCCTTTCTTTGTGTTTTTTTCACAATCTCTCTCTTCACAGTCATATTCTTTGGCTATGTGATTCTGTCTGCACCAAGGGAAGCCCAAGGACATGAGGCTGAAATGGCCTTTTCTTCAGTTGCAAGGTGAGAGACTCCAGTGCTGGCACAAACCTGACAAATTATTATGAAGAGGCAGATGAAATATTCTGTAAGAAGCTAAAAGAAGTCGCACAATCACTGGCCCTTGTTCTCACAGGGGACTTCAACATCACATGTCTGCTGGAAATATGAAACAGCACAAAGGAAGCAGTCTAGGAGGTTCCTGACACAACTGGTGAGTGAGGCAGCTAGGGAGGGCAATCATGAAATGAAAATCTTTGATTGTTGGAGAAGTAAGGAGGGGGGATCAGCAGGACTTCTAGCTTGGACTTCTCAGGGACAGACATTGGCCTGTTTAGGAGCCTGGTTGAGAGAGTCCCTTGTGGGGCAAAACTGAGGGCAAAGGAGTCCAGGAAAGCTGGACATTCTTCAAGAAGGAAATGTCAGAAGTGCAGGAGCTGACCACCCCCATGTGCCAAAAGACAAACTGGTGGGGAAGACCAGCCTGGCTGAACAGAGAGCTTTGGCCGAAATTAAAGAAAAAAATTACCTTTGGAAGAAGGGGCAACAACTTAGAAGGATTACAAGGATGTCACATGAAGTTGTGCAGAGACAAAAAAAAGGGGCCAAAACCCAGCTGGAACTTAGGGCTATGGTTTACCAGTAGATTTGGCTGTACTGGGTTAATGGTTGGGCTCAATGATCTTAAAGGTCTTTTCCAGCCTAAATGATTCCATGATTCATCTTCTTTTCCCTTCACCAAAGGGGACTCCCAAAGACTTGCTCTGAGCATTTCTCTTGAGCTGCTCCCCAATGACAATGAGCTTAGCTTCCTAAGTGGACCAAATAAATATGAGGAAAAGTCATGCCTCCCCTCCTCCCCCCTGTAAGAGGAATTGCCTTTAGGAAAATAGATCTTTTTCCTACTTTTTTAAAACACAAGACACAATTAACTCCCTCAGCCTATGGTACTACAATAGTCTGTGCTCTGGTTTGACTCATGACTGGGTTAGTCACGTTCAAGTGAAAGAATAGCACTATGCAGTAGAAAATACTAATTTTTAAAGAGTTAACTAAAAAATAGAGGTTGATCATTGTGTTTAGTTATAGGACACATTCAAACTGCATTGCTTAATCCCAAACTGCGTCCCTTACTGCACTCCATGTTTCACCACAGAAGAGTGAGTCCCTCTGGGAAGGAGGCTGGTGAGTAGGATACCTACATGGCCATTGCAATGGTGAAGACAGGTGTTGGCAAATAGTGCTTGGGCAGACAGCTAGGTTTATGTAAAATAACCTGAATCTCTGGTTTATAAATCTGTAAAATTCATCCTTGCAGTAAAGGAGAAAAGTCATGTGCCTGTGCATTTTTAAGGTCTTGTCCAAAAGACCCTACTACAGAAAACCAATTTAATCTACCTCAGAGGGATGAAGGGCTGAGTCAACCCTGCCAGGATTTGAACCTATCACTCCAGGGAGCCTAATTATTGCAAATGTGGAGCTTAAACCACTAAACCCTTCCCTTCTGCTCTAATCACTTTTCAAAGAGTCCCTTTTGATCCCCGAAGTTTACGCAGCACCTGTGATAAAGGCGAAGTATTTAACAAAGTCTCTGTAAGCTGAGTATATCATTATTCATATTACAGCAGGTTTGAAAGAGCTGGGCAAGGATGAGAACATTGTGCTGCAACAAAGATTAGAGTAGCAGCACTGTGAATTGCTTCTCAGCTCCACTCTCTCTTTTCCTTCTGCTACACAATAGAAAAACGGAGTGAGAGGAGAGCTGAGACAAATTGTGCATGCTCATGCACCCTCCATGCTGCACCCCTACCCATGGGTTCACTTGAAGGAGGTTTCATGTCATATATCTCGGCCACACGGTGGAAGGTGACAGCTGAGTGAGCCTTCTTGCCCTCTGTAGCCATGCCAAGAATCTCCAGGAGCCATGCAGTTGGGAATGTTCCTGATAGGAACATGCCTGGGCTGCAGGAGCATGGGAGGCTTGGTGTGTGGGCATTGGGGAGCGCGTAAGTGCTGCAGGGTAGCAGCTGATAAAATATCTGTAACAGGGACTGCTAATGACAGCTCCTTGAGTTTCTTTGCTTATCTCAGGATGTTGGTAATATTTCTGCACAGTTTAGAAGGCAGAAGTGAAAGCTGATGAGAATCTCTTGACAAGGCTCCTGGTTGGAGGTGGAAAGCAAAGCAGGGCTGAAGAATAAAAGGAAGAGGGTTTTTTTCAAACCCTGAGCTTAAAAAAAAACATATCCCATGTTCCTCCTCAGAGATAGCATTGCAGCTAATAATTTTGCCTTTTATTCCCTGGGAGAAAAGGGAATTTTTGTCCCTCCCTTCCTCCTTTCATTACCTGGAGGGAATGCACTTTTTCTACTGACACGCAGATAGACTAAATCTGAAATGCTAATGGACTGGCAGTGTTTGCAGTGGGGTGAACAGTTTTCTGCTGGAAGGCTGGTTGGCAGGATACCGTCCTGCAGTCATTGAATCATTGCACTGAATCACAGCCATGTTGGCAGGATCCCATTCTGAGGAAGTTCACAGTACTGTCAAACACCTGCTGTTGCCATTGAATGGTATTATGCAAGATCTGAAATTCTATTTATCGAAATCCCTATTTGATTTTTTCCCCCTCCTTTTCAGTCACTAGTCTCAAATGACTGCAGCAAAACCTATTCCCAAGAGCATTTTAATTCAGCTTGATGCCAGGATGCCAGTTCTCATAGGGTGAAAATCTGCTCTTCTTTGTGCTGATGCAGAGATGCCAAGGTAGCGCAGGATACAAAGACATGCAATCATTGCTACAGCATGCGCTCTGCAGAGTTACTCAGGTAAGAAGATCAAACAGACTTTGACTCACAGAAGGCCAACCACCTTTTATAAGCCTTGAAAGCCCTGGTTGTACACCCTGGTGGGAGAGTCCACTACTATAAATAGGTTTTATTTTCTAGTCATCTTAGATATAGTGGTTGTTTCAAGTTTGCACCACCATGATGGGAAGCTTGGCTTGGCACACCCAGGAAGTGAAGAATGCCAGGTTATGGGAGTTAGAGAGCAAGTGTATACTTCTCTCTATTAGCTTATAAGATATGGTAATTTAAAGTGGTATTTTGCTGGCATGACCCCATACCTTCTGACCTGCCATGCAGTACATTTCACCTTCATGTGCTGGGCCCTTTCTCAAAAGCAGTAGCTCCAGTCTGTCTCTTTGGCCTTACTCACAGCCCAGCTGGCAGCAAGCACCTCTGGCACACCCCTGCCCCAGGGCAGCCCCAGCCATCCCAACTCTCCTGCCACCTGCATCATGACCAAATCTTCTCCGTTTTATTTCTACGGACCTGCCATCCTCTTTCCTGCAATCCCTAATTTTGGATATTCTATTCTGCAAACACCCCTCCCTGACTGACTCTTTCCTCAACCAATGAATCTGCTCTCTACACAAAAAAGGTCTCTTCCTGTCCAAACTAAAATATTTATTTGGTTAGCAATTCATTAGGAGATGTCAATGAGTTATGCCAGCCTGCAGCAGAGCTCTTCCTGTCAAAGCCCAGTTTTTCCTGCTGGTCCTTTCTTAAGCCATTGGATAACACTGTTACCTTGCACCAAGCTCACAGTCTGTGTGAGTTTCTCCTAAGCATTTCACATCCATCCCCTAGCCTAAAGTTTCACCTATTTTTTTTAAGTAAAAGTAAAATCTAGACTTGCTTATCCAGTTACACAATAAAACCCTCAACCAGGAGCTCATTAACTTGGGTCTCAGTTCTTGCAGCATCCTTTACTTTAGCACTAACACAATCTTGCCTTGCCAGTATTCCTCTGAGCACCACTGCAAAGATCATTTTTGTAGCCTGTCTGTTTGCCCATGTCACCTCTCATTGTGAATCCCTCCACTGGCTGCCTTTTCTCTGCTTTGTAAAGATATTGCTTGTCCCTGTGCTGTCATTTTCTTTTTAACACTTAAAAGGTATTTTCTGCCTCCCATTTGCCCATGGCTCTCATCTCTGCTGCCCCCTTTGAATCTCAGACAAGTCCCTTTTCTTTCATACCATGTTCTCCCCCCCGATAACACTTGGAGTTTCAAACAGCATGTCCCCAAATAGATGCAAAAAACGCCTTATTTTTGTCCTTGAAATCCTTCCTCTACACTTTCCTTGTACGGGAGAGGTACAAAAGCCTTCATATAGTTAGGCTGGCAACAAGTGCTTCATGATGACCAAGGATCCCTCTCCAGCTGTTCATTTCCCCCTTCCTTCCTCTCACAAGAAGTCACCATCTCTTCAGCAGATTGGGACACCATAGGATTTATGAAAAATTGCAAACTCCACACACAATTTTACACATGTATTTTAGAACAGAGCCCCAAAGTTAGTTTATATTTGTAGGAGGGATGTGGCAGAACCTGCAACTGGGGTAACAGAAATGGGTTGCTGGGATATCAGCAACTGGGATATCAGCAATGCAGAACTGTGTCCAAAGCCACTTGCTCCCCCAGTCACGTGCAGAGCCTGTGGCAGAGCAAGGGCCTGGACCCCTCTCACACATCCCCAGTTAGTGCCAAGCACTCAGGCATTAATCATCTGCACACTTGCTGTCTTCAAGCTGATACAAGCTATTCACTTCTAAACTAAGAGCTTGGAAACAATGGCTTTTAAAACCAGGAAGCAAGGTAGTAATTAACATGACCTGTCTATCACCCAGATTATTAACTGCATTATGAATGTTTTGTTGCTGAAGATTAATTATGTAAATCTTCACAGGAGTCTCACACAACTGAAGGAAGTATTAATGTTTGTTCATCAGCTCCGATTTTTAGTTCTCAGCTGCTTCCTAAAGATTGCTGGAGTTCCAGTCTGCTATCAACATCACACAATTACCATTAGCAGTAGCCCCAGTGCTTTGTGCTGCGTGTAGCTAATAGCTCTGCGTGCATGTGGTTGACTAGAGCTTGTAACAGAGATCCAGACAAACAGTGCCTGAACCTCCAGACAGGGCAGGTCAGGAGCTGCAGCTCTGGCTGTGCTCACATCCACTGTAACCTGCTCCTAATTCTGTGACCAAGAGTTGCCAGGTGATTCATGGAAAAATATTGCTTAGTGAAAAATAAAAGAAGCTGAATTTTTAAGACCGCGGGAACATTAAAATATTTTTTTTATTACTTTTTCACTGTGTAACACAGATGCCACTCAGAAAAGCAACTTTCAAGGCTTGCATGGACTTCTTAGAGCTTTTTATGTGCTGCTGGCAAGCAGAATCAGCTGAGAAGTATTATTTCTGCTGAAATTTTCATGAAGTTCAATGCAATTACTTTCAGCATGTCCAAAACTCATAGGCTCAATAGAAAAACTGTTTTGGCAAGATGGTGTTTTATCAATAGCAAAACGCTAACATGAACCTGTGTTTTCAGGACTTTGTGGAAATGTGATGTGTTCAAACTCAAGCTTCAGTTTTGCCACCAGCACCTCCACTGCTCAAAGTCAGAGGATATTACAACTCAAGAGCTCTTCTGGACAGAAAGGAAGCTGTGGCAAAGGTGGAACACCCCATTACAATAGCACAGTAAGAAACTAGGAAAAAAGTTTAAACTGGGAGCAACTCAGCATTTTAATTTACAAGGGAAGGTGAGCATAGTTGGCCACACAGTTTCAGATTCAGGATTTATCTTTTGTGCTCTGGGCCTCACAGCAATTTAACAGTTTATCTTGCTGCAGAATTGATATTTTCTTTTAAAAAAGGAATCACTTTTACTACAGCTAAGCCGTGGGAAAATTATATGACAAACCTTTTCTTGTTGATCCCACGTATCTCAGTACACTGTTGACCCTGAAACATAAAGGCAGAAATAAAAGATATCATTGATTTTCAGTCCTTCCCTAATGATCATGTTAACAGAAAAACCCAGCTATCTTGTTTGTTTTATACAATCTCCAAGCACCTCCGTGCCTCCTCAGGTGCCAAACCCAGCACTTATTAACACCTTGTTCCCCCGGGCTCCTTGTGGAACACTTGGTTGCTGCTGCTAGTGGCTTTCAGGCATAACTGCACAAAATTAAAAAACAAGCATGTTAAAAAAAAAAAAAAGCATGCAAAATTAACATGCGAACAAACAACAGGGGCCACTCAACTGATTATATTTTCACTGACATGTTGTATTAATTAAAGCTTCCCATCCCTTAATTAAAATGAAGCAGCCAGAGCAACTCCACCATGTTATGCAGGGTGGCTGAATGAAAGGGTTGCTCTGAGGGGTTTACAATTATGCTGCCAGGTAGGACCCAGGGCTTTGAGTGAAGAGATCATCCTGATCAATGGCATTCAGAGCTTGGATCCAAATTTCCACATGGAGGCTTGTGACCCAAGGTTTTGTTCTGGCCCCATCTTTAATTAGAACCTGCTTTGGCTTTCCCTAACTCAGCTGCAATACTTGGCATGGACCTCCTGCATATTTAGATGACAACTAATGAGGATTTTTATTAAACTTGAGCCTCGGCTGGGTGGGAAAAGGGAACAGCTTTTTAGCATCAGATGGAAAAGACTTTTGCCTCTGGAATATTTCTCAGCACGGAGCAAAGAACCGGGGGAGGAGATGGCGATAGGAATGCTGTCAGTGCCGCCACTAATGGGGCCTGCCTGGGGCACACTGTTCCGTAGCCCTTGGAAGGTGACCTTGACTGCTAACATTTACATTTTAGCAGTCATTTGGCATATTTGATTGTGTCTACAGCAAAAAAACCACACAATTCTCTGAGAGACACAGCTCAGATCAATGTCTTCAATGCCACTCTCTCTCTTTGTCCTGCCCTTCTCTGATGTTTCCTATTTAGTCTGAAAGTGCAGGCTACAAGAACACCACGGCACTGCCCCTTCTTATTAATGTGGGGAATCGATTCCGTCAAGCGCCGTCCATACAGTCTGACTCAAGGTACAATCTGTAAATTAAAGGCCTTCTCAAAACAATTAAGTAATTGAGATTGGTAAGAAAAGTACTCGTTGTCCAATGAACCAAACAGCTGGCCATTATTATTTGCCTTTGGTGTAATTTATCAGCCTTGGACATGTGGGAGAGACTGTAGGTGTCTGCCAGAGGTATTGCTGGGTCAGATCCCAGAAAGCTTTGTGACCACAGCTCCTGTCATTTCCTTACCCCATAGGATCTGTCTTGCAGAAGGTGGAGATTTGACAATAACTCCCAGTCCTTCCTGCCACATGTTTCAGAAGCTCAGCAGATGGCTGTGTGCTCCTACCACCTGGCCAAAGGGTGCTGTCACCCTTCCAAACAAATGGCATTAGCACCTCTGAGGGACACGCCAACCCACTGATGCTGATGTGCTTTAATTCACGATATCAGGATGGCTAAGAGCACACATGGGGCTAGATAGGATGGTTTACCAGATGGGTGGTAATTTGTTAAGCTGAAAAAGCTTTCAATTGAGTAATCATAAGCTAAGGTCTTCA
Organism: Acanthiza pusilla; assembly: GCA_036630365.1. Classification (NCBI taxonomy): domain Eukaryota; kingdom Metazoa; phylum Chordata; class Aves; order Passeriformes; family Acanthizidae; genus Acanthiza; species Acanthiza pusilla. The sequence continues at coordinate 27,834,897 of JAXCHO010000036.1, forward strand.
GCCAACATAAGAGTCATCTGGTTTGTCTTTAACATAATTGCAAAAAAATAGGAAATTAAAATTTTGGGCCATAGTGTGTGCCAATCCATTTATTTACTTTAAAAATAAGAATCTCCCTCTGCCTTCCCTTTCTGCTGCAAGTTCAATCACTTATCAAAATAGTGATGCCCTTTGTCCTGGTATATTACTATAATGCTAAAACATATGTTATATTAAATATTAACCAACTGCTGATTGGAGCATCATTTGGCCAAGGAAAGAGGTGGCTTCATATTGTCAATGGTTGTTTTCAGTCTTCTCAGTACTTTGCTCTACAGTTAGCATATCCTGTTAGTCCATCAGCCTTGATCTTGAGAAGCATTGTGTCATCTCTTGAAATCAGGTTTGTGCTCCCTTTTGCACCCCAGTTTATGTACATTGGGAATCTCCATTGTGGACAATATTGCCCAGCAGATGGACTGGATTCTGTATTTCAGTTCAGTTTGCCAACTGTCCTCCCAGGTGAACACAGGAAAATCACTTTATTTACCCCATGCTTCTGTTTCTGAGGCATAAACTACAAGGAGGAATAACCTGGACGTTTAAGTTGGTAAGGTTGTCCTCTCTGCAGGTCATAGGAAGAAACGTCCATTGTAAAATTCTATGCTGGAAAACCTTTGTCATAATCATTGCACCCAGTTATACTGTTGACAAATTCTTACATATGAGATTGGTTCATTCAACATACCTGGAGATGGTGAGTGGCTTACAGGCTACAATTACAGTGTGAGATGAATAACTGTCTGATTAACAGAACGGCAGTGATTTTACAGAACAAGATGTGTAACGCACCTTCATTTGCATGGCAGCAACCTCAGGTCTTAAAATGTTATCCAGATTCCTGAGCAAAACCAGCTTCTCACCGAGAGCTGCAGCTGGGGGAGCTGCAGCTGGGGCAGCTGCAGGAAGGGACTATTTGGAAGATCTGCATAGCTTAAGGAATAACAGAAGTCCAACCTGCTAGGGGAAAGGACAGTGCACTCTAGAAACTCTAGAAACTCTGATCATACTGAAGTCTGGTCACTCTCTGGTCACTCTTCATCCTTCCTGATGCCAGTAGGGACAAGATGTAGAAGTCAGCAGTTGAATTAATAATTAACATTCCCCAAGCTTCTTGGATGTGATCCTGTTTTTGCAGCTCCAGATATACCAAACCAGGCAACCTCTAGTCTCACAGATCTGGCCCTGTGGCCCGTGTTTCCCCAAAATCCTAATGGTACTGGTAAAAACTCTGAGGCTTCAGAGCAGAAGTCAATCATTGGCAACTCGGGTTTGGAAAGAAAAGCACTCAATAAACAGTTTGTCCCCAAACTGGGAGCTCTCCTTAAAGCACTAGATACCTGTCTTACCAAGATAATGGAGTGGGGTGGATGAGGGCTCTCTGTGCCTGTGCTCTTCAACACCTTCATAACTGTCTTGGATGCAGGAGTGGAAAGGATACTAAGCAAGTTCACAGATGATATAAAACTGGAAGGAGCTGCTGACTCCCTTGAAGGCAGGGAGGCCTTGCAGAGAGACAAATTAGAGGACTGGGCAATTGCCAACCACATGAGGTTCAACAAGGGAAAAGAGCTGGATCCTGCAAGTGGGATGGGGCAACCCTGAATGAATGGACCGTCTGGGAAATGAGATGCTGGAAAGCAGTGCCACAAAAAGGGACCTGGGGGTCCTGGCTGATGGCAAGCTGAACATGAGCCAGCAGTGCCAGGAGGGCCAAGCATGTCCTGGAGGCATCAGGCACAGCATCGCCAGCCGGGCAAGGGAGGGGATTGTCCTGCTCTGCTCTGGGGTGACCTCACCTCGAGTGCTGGGGGCAGCTTTGGGTGCCACAATGTAAGAGAGGCATTGAGCTGGTAGAGAGAGTCCAAAGGAGATGGTGAAGAGCCTTGAGGGGAAGCTGAATGAGGAGCAGCTGAGGACGCTTGGTCTGTTCAGCCTGGAGAAGAGGAGACTGAGGAGAGACCTCACTGCAGTTACAACTTCCTCGTGAGGGGAAGACGAGGGATGGACACTGATCTCTTCCCTGTGGTGACCAGAGACAGGACCCAAAGTGATGGCCTGAAGTTGTGTCAGGGGAGGTTTAGTTTGGATATCACCCAGGGGGTGGTTGGGCACTGGCACAGGCTCCCCAGGGCAGTGGTCACAGCCCCAAGCCTGACAGAGTGCAAGAAGCATTTGGACAATACTTTTGGGCACATGGTGTGACTCTTGGGGATGGTGCTGTGCAGGGTTAGGAGTAGGACTCGATCTTTGTGGGTCCCTTCCAACTCAGCATATTCTGTGATTTTGTACAAAGTCCTCTACCCCTGAGTTAGAAAGAACAGGCATAAGCTGAGCCTTTTTGCATTCACTTCCCTTCTTGTTGCACTAAAGCATGGAAGATCTATCAGCATCAGAGCCGAGCCAAGGAAAAATGCTGATAGTTGCAGTCAGGAAGCAGTGAGGCAGTGTGGTCTCAAGAGTTATCCCAAAGTTAGAGTCAATGAGGAGCAACCTAATCCACAGAGCCTGTGTGGCCAGATCCACCATTAGCACAGCTTGGATTTGCTTATTCAACACAAGTTATAGGAAGGAGACATTAAGGATTAGCCTGGATATTTCAATGTCTAGAAGACAGGGTTTTTTCCTGTCTTAAAGAACTCAAAAGTTCTGTTTGTTTTGCAAAGAGTTAACTCTCTGTTAAGAAAAATAATGCATAAAAAATATTTCCATTGTGCAGGCCCCAGGTTTTTGAGATGCTTCACTGGGCTACTGGGAAATCTCTTTAGGACAGAGTCTGGCTGAGCTGTCAGACTGACTGCTAGAGGCACAGCTGAGTTTCAAATGGACGAGCAGTGTGCGTGCGAGACACATCCCAGAAAAGGAAGATGTTTGACAAGTGAAGTGTTTTTATTTTATGATGGAGAACGAGCAGGAACATCAGACAGGTAAATCGGCCTGCCAAGCATGAGAGTTGCTGACTGACAGGCTCATCACCAGCCCTGCCTGCTCAAGAGGATCCAGCATTCATTCTGCTGAAAAGCAACTGTTTAAATTGTTATTTGCTGACTTTTCATTACTGATTATAATTGCCATGTGCAGGTTCAGAAGAGCAAAGGGAAGCCTTTGCTTTGCAGGCAGGGGAGAATGGAAGTGATTCTCCTTGAACCAAACAGAAATGAAGGAATCTGGAGCAAGTGAAAAAAGCCTGCAAATGGTCAGAATAAAAACCAAACAACGTGAGGCAGAGAAGCAGGACTAACACTGATGCTTATCAAATTTTAGTCGTTAAAATCACAAAATACCTAATAGAATTTATGTCAAGGATTGACTCCTACTAACATGCACTAGCAATGCAAGCATCTTTATATTAGAAATTTTGAAAACATAGCACTGTAATTTGAGATTATTTACTACCATGTTACCATACAAACATGTCTAATTAAGCATTTTGCTGAGTGCTTTGATAAAGATGTCCAAACAAATAAACAGACTAGAAGGAGAGTATGAGGACATTGGAAAGTGTGACATAAATTGTTGATCTTGAATGCGAAATGCCTTCTTTACTCACAAGTGCCAAAGCCACGACTGAATGTGCCCTTTCATCCCTGAATGGGTGAAAGAAAAACCTTGCAGTACAACATCATGTATTTTGTATGGACTGTATTCAGCAGTGTTAAAACATGTGCTTTAATCTATTACTATTCAGCAGTTAAGTACTCAACTTGTACTAAAATCCAGGAGAAAAGATGCGCTGAATCAGACACTACACACTGAATATTTTAAAGCAAAACTACTTTGGCAATGCTTGCAAACACTTTTAAAACTTTATTGGGACCATTTTGAGATCTCTGTACTTCTAAAAGTCTGGTTACTGTAAGGTGGACTGTACACAGCTCAGAAGGAAAAAGAAGAATAAACCTAATTAATCCAAAGTGATTCAGAAAATATCCAGAATAACTTCCCTGTACATAGGAAAAGGTCTCAGCTTTGAAGTCTGCTATTTAGAGAATATTCAGGGCTAAAGACAAAAACTAAATATCTTGGCAGAAGTCTTTGATGTTCCCCTTTCCACCACTGTTATAAAGTTCACATTTCTAATCAGTAAAATTATATGGTATTTGATCCCCAAGCAAGGCTTGGCACAAAACTGAGCCCTGCATGCAGCAGCAGTGAAAACAGAATAACCCCAGGGGTGAGAGCAGGGAGGATCTTTGGAAAGAAATAAATAGGCAGGATATCCAAAATGGCAGCAGCTGGAAGCTGCTCCGAGGTGGGATGTCAGGATGAACCCCCTGGGAGATGCGATACCGCACACAGGGCAGGGGAGGAGGTCAAATGTGCAAGGCCCTGTAATTTGTCAGACGGCTAACACCATCATTACCTGTGTGTGTGTGCAGGGGGCATGCTTGCCGATAAATTACACTCACAAATTTCCAGGCTAAATATCCTCTTATTGGCAGCACAGAACACTGCACACCCCTATTAGGGAATATTGTTTTATAATGGGCAATAAAAGTTAGCTCTCACAGTGTGAGCTTGAGAAAGAGTCACTGCTGAAATTAGCAGCAATGTCAACAGTTTGGATTTTTGTGCATGTTACATATTTTTCCTTTTTCTGACATCACTGGGAGGAAGAGCATACAAAGACGTGTGGGCTTGAAAATGGAAGTAGAAGTTGAGAAGGGGTCTGAGGGTGGAGCAAAGGAGACAAAAAGGGGAGAAGAAGAAGTGCCTTGTTACTGCAGTTACCCAATATCAGGTTCAGGAGGGGGATGTTCAAGAGCCAGATGCTTTTGAACACTCCTTGGCAGGCAAACGTCTGCACTGCCTGCACTCATGCTGGACCTGTCCAGTATTGTCCTATATGGAAAGATCCCTGCTAGCAGAGAGGAGCCAGCTCTCCATGCATCAGCAGCACAGGCACTGTGCAGGCATCACTGGCAGAAGTCAACATCAGTGGAAGAAAGGAGGTGAGAGAACACAGAGAAGGGAAAATTAAAGTCTTCCTGTTCCAGTGGAGACAGGATCAGGCCTGTAAGGAAGGAAAACCAGCAGCCACTTCCATAAGGTGACTGCAGGGAGACCTGTCCCATCGGCCTGCTGGCTCCAAGAGCAGCATGTGACTTACCACAGTGACTTACCACCCTGGCTTCCCCACAGCCATCCCGGGCTCAGGATGAAGGCTCTCTTTTGCAGCTGATTGCTGCCACTACCAACACTTTCAGGACTGGGAACCAAGGAATTGCAGAAGATGCCACTTGGCCAAATTAGATAAAGCCAGAAGCCTCAGCAGTGTCATTGTCACTTCTTAGGCACGCTGTTGTGCCACAGTCACAGGGAACCTGCTCAGAGTGGGAAGAGGAGAGGGTGGCGAACAGAGCAAAAATATCAACACTGTGAAATTTAAATATGTTTAAATTTTCCCATGTAAGCTGCACCTAGTGCTTTCTTAGGAGTCCAATACTCCTGTTTCTCCAGACCCCTGCCTTGTTACTCCCAGAAGGGCCCTCTCTTTATACCCTGTTGAAAAACATCAGCTGCACTGGTACCTCCTCTGATAACCAATGAGGAGAGTTGGCACTGAGATGGCAGAGAACAATGGCAAGGTAATGAACACTGACACCCATATGCATTGCTGGGTTCTTAATTAACTGTAACCATTTAGAAAAAAAAAAAAGGCCCAGGCAGCTCACTGAAAACTTTGCTATTTTATGCTGGTCGTTGTCTCAGACTCTGAAGGGGAGAATTTTCAGTATTATTTTTGTGCCATTATATAAATTGAAGACCTTTGTTCCATTCTGGTTACTTCAGATCCAAAAAGAGATATGGTAAAAATAACAGGGGCCTGGGGACAGGTGACAAAGAGGATTAGAGGGATGGAAAAGCCAGTGTGTAGAAGAGATTGAGACGTAGGATTTGTCACAGTTCCAGGGTTAGCTGCTCCTCTGACCTCTTTCTAGTACAGAGGCATGCTCTGCTTCTTCAGGCCCCTGTGGGAGTCTGTCTATCTCCCTGTCCTTTCCCTGCTAACAGCTCGCTGACAGCTTAGTGAACATGTCTTTCAAGGAACTTGCTTTTTAATGTCCGGCATTCTTGGGATCTTTTGACTCCTGGCCTTGACAAAAGAAAACTATAGCTGGACTCTGGAAATAGCATCCTTCCAACGCTGGCTGTTTTGTCATGACCCCTGCCATGCTAATTGCTAATCTGGAGGCACTGTGCAGCCTTCCAGCTACTTCCCTGCAATTAAACTAAGCCAATGTTTACATGGAGAGGTATCCACTGCCACTCCATCACATACCTTACTCTTAGTGACTGACAGAGCAGCTCTGCATCCTCCACACTGTGGTTCAGTGATGGCAACTCACACTTGAAGCTTTTTGCCCTTTTTAAAAATGGGGGTTATGTTTCTGCATTTCCAGTCAGGGAGAACTTCACCAGACTCCCATGGCTTCTGAAATAGGATGGACAGTGACTTAGCAACTTCCTCCACCAGTTCCTTTAGGACTCATGGATGTATCTCATCAGGTAATGGAATGAATCACAGAATCACAGAATGTTTAGTTTTCGAAGGGACTTCAAAGACCACCTAGTTCCAATCCCCTGCTATGGGCAGGGATGCCATTCACTAGATGGAGTTGCTCAAGGCCCCATCCAACCTGGCCTCAAACACTTCCAGGGATGGAGCATCCACAGCTTCTCTGTGCAACCTGTTCCAGTGCTTTACCACCCTCTGACTAAAGCATTTCTTCTAACATTTTCCACACTCCTCCTTTTATCACTGATGTATCTATAGAAACTTTTCTTGTTGCCCTTGACGTTCCTGGACAATTTCAATTCTATCAGGGTTTTAGCTTTCATAACCTGATCCCTGGCTGTTTGGACAATTTCTTCTATTCCTCCCAGCCTAGCTGTCCTTTCTTCCTGTTTCATGTTTGAGTTTATTCAGGAGCAAATTGCTCATCCATGCAGACCTCCTTGGCATTTTTGTCTGACTTCCTCTTTGCTGGAACGCATTTCTCCTGAGCTTGGAGGAGATGATTCTTGAATATCAGCCAGCTCTCTTGGGCCCTTCTTCCCTCCAAGGCTTTATCCCACAGTGCTCTATCAAGCAGATCCCTGAAGAGGCTGAAATCTGTTCTCTGGAAGTGCAGGGTAATGACAGGTATTGGCAAGCAGGCAAGGGAAATTGCTTTGCTCTTCCCCACTCAAAGCTGCATGGCTGAATGAGCATGACGAGGAGAAGCTCACCTGAGCCTATTCTGGTCCATCCACAGGGAAGGTGGACTTAAGTACTCCTGAGACACTGAGAGAAACCCACTAGGCTTGTTTCAAGCAAACCTAAAGGGCTGAATCAAACCACCTTGTGTCTCTTATTTACCAGGATATTCCAGGTTAGCTTGGTGCCACCAAACGTAAAGCAGGCACTGAGGAGTGAAGAAATGATCAGCAATTTTGCCAATATATAAACCTTCTAGTTCTAAATGCCCTGGTCTGTGAATGATTTTGTACCCTGATTTGGTGTCAGTTGGTCTCTCAACCACCCAAGAGAAAAAGCAAAGTGGCATAGGTCCACTTTGGGCTCCCAGTTGCTTATACATATCAAACACCAACCTGCTGCCACTGACTAAACTCTATTCCTAGGAAAGTGAGTGACTCTATTCCTAGGAAAGCAACTAAGAAAAAAAAATTTAAAAATCTCCTTGTAGGGGAAAGCAATCCTTGTGAAGAGTTAATGGAGAGAGCTGTTTCTGTAAAAAATAAAGAATGAGTTGTGCCTTCAAATCTCCTCAACTATGGAAATGTAAAAATCTCTTCATTTTTCATTTTTTGTATTTATAAGCCTGTTTTGCAGAACTGCCCTTCTTTTATACAAACACTTACCACGGTACATACCCTTCCTTCCTTTGCTGTCATAAATTATCTTGTGGAAATGCTCTGTGAAGTTACTAACTGTACTTTTGCTATTAATCTTGGCTCTAACTTTTTCTAGACTGTGTCTCCTTGCCAATCCATCTTAGGCAAGAAAGACAGAGCTTTGGTCAGGGCTCCTCTCCCCTCAGGGGAGCACCACTCTGTAAAGTGTCTGTAACAATGCACCTTTTAATGATGCTCTCCTTTGGCTTTTACTGGGCTCATTGCAAGACTTGTACTCCATTTTCCTGTAATAACTCAACTGCCACCAGGTTGGTGCTCCCGACAGTTACATCCTTCCCAAGACTTTTCTGACTTGCCCCATCTGGAGCAGGGAGATGCAAAGCGACTGCCGCGCTCTGGGGAAGTGATAAGGGCTCACCTCTTCAGTGACCGGGAGCATTTCCACTGGGGATACGATCGGCAGCAGCTAGCAGAAGAGCATATGAATTAATGCTCCCTTCAGCTCCCTGGGGTGGTGTTATTCACTCGTTTCCCTGCACATCTTTCTGCAGACCCGAGCACATGTATAGTTTGTGCCATGTTTACCACCTTAACCTCTTCCTTTAGTGCATTGTATCAAAATAGAGTCAAAGAAAATTCATTCCCCATACTAGATGCTCATACAAATAAGAGAACTCTTCAGCTGAGTGATTTCAGATGGCAAAATAATTGGTGTAGCTATACTCAGGATGAATATATGCATGCAGGATGCAGTCAAAACGTTTATGCCCTTTACCTCCAAAGCACACAACTCTACCCAATAATCTACAAGAGCATTTTTGCAGGCTCAGCCAGTGGAAAGAACATAAACACTTGAGCGACCCTCATGTATATTTAATCTGGTAGGCGAGGGTGATGGGTGCACACACAGACACAAACACATATGTACCTTCTTCCATTACCATAAAGTACTTTGGACATGGTTTAAGATATTAGAGACTCCACAAGCACCTCCCTACCCCTCCGCATACCAGAATGGGGGGGGCAGGGAGGAGCAGCATGGTAAGGAAAAGGGCCATGTGTGAAAATGTGGTACCTGGGATTCTGTTTTATTTTTACAGGTCAGTACCTGATTTTGGTAAAACATGTTAGGAGGCCAGTGCTGGCTCAGGCATGCCTATTTCAGGGATGAAGGCAATGCCTGTGGGGTAGGATGGAATTAAACAGCAGCAACATCAAGAACAGAAACCAGTATTTTGTTGAAAACAGAAAAAAGAAAAACAAAACATCCTTCTCTGAACAGCAGGACATAGAAATGGGAGAATATCCCTTCCTGGGAAAACTTCCCTTCCCTTCCCTTCCCTTCCCTTCCCTTCCCTTCCCTTCCCTTCCCTTCCCTTCCCTTCCCTTCCCTTCCCTTCCCTTCCCTTCCCTTCCCTTCCCTTCCCTTCCCTTCCCTTCCCTTCCCTTCCCTTCCCTTCCCTTCCCTTCCCTTCCCTTCCCTTCCCTTCCCTTCCCTTCCCTTCCCTTCCCTTCCCTTCCCTTCCCTTCCCTTCCCTTCCCTTCCCTTCCCTTCCCTTCCCTTCCCTTCCCTTCCCTTCCCTTCCCTTCCCTTCCCTTCCCTTCCCTTCCCTTCCCTTCCCTTCCCTTCCCTTCCCTTCCCTTCCCTTCCCTTCCCTTCCCTTCCCTTCCCTTCCCTTCCCAGTCCAGGACTCTTGTCATCATCCTGAAAATTCCAGAATCCACAAGTTTAGCACAAGCAGTCTTTCTCCCCCTCTTTTCCTCTCTCTCTATCACTTTATATAACAATTAATCACCTATATTGCAGGGCATGTTACATCTAGCATGATGATATTTTATATATTGATAAAGCAGGCAAGACCATATAGATATTCTACCCCTTCCTGTTTCCTTAAATATGAGCTCTCAAAAAAATCTTGAAAACTAAAGTGGTGGGCTGAGACTGTAAGAGCACCATGGCTGAAAAAAAGTGCTGTGGCTGACCAAAGTCAGGGTCTCCCTTGAAAGGCTCAGGCACCACCACCCCCTACTGCACCCTACTAAGCAAGGAAGATGGTCAGCCACAAGTGAAATCCAGGAACTAAATATTTAGGACAGAGCATCATTCATGTTAGGGACACTGCACTCTGATCTTGAGATTTTGCCAAAAGAAAAAGATTGAGCCTCTTCCTTTGGACATGGTCGGTGGAGGAATGGCCCTGGTGAGATGACCTTCCCTGGCCTATTCCCTGGTGACCTTCTCAACCCAGGGTGTGTGGAGAAGGGCAATAGTAGTTCCTGACTTGTGAGTGATTAGACTTCTTCTCAAGTTCGATAAACCTTAGGGCAAAATTTTCCACTAAGAACAGAGGAGCGCATGCAAAGCTGGTAGCCTTCAAAACTAGGGGTGTGTATCCCGCCTACCAAGACTCAGTTGGCATCTGCAGACACAAAGTGCAAATTTTAGGGAAGTGCACCCCAGAAAATCTTGGAACACTGTAGTGCACTTTCTCATGCTTGAAGAGTTGAATCCATTGTAAACAGGGATCAAATTGCTGATATGCAATATTCTTACTTAAGGGAGAAAAAATCCACTCTGACAAGGTAGAGTTGCAATAAATAGGTAAAACACATCTCCAGCTCGAAAAAATTGCAGTCTTCTGGAGGAGGCTGGTGAGTTGCTTTTCCCATCATGCTGTAACCTTCCCTCTCAGTCTGAGACTATTAACTTTTGACAAGGTGTGAGGCCTGATTTAGACTGATCTGATCTGATGGAGTGACCTATTTCTATTAGCTGCTCCCTCGCTCCTCCGGCTGCTCACCTCTCTGACGGCCACTCTGGCTAACTCCCACAGCTCTGCTAGCAGATTTTATTTCAGCTCTTGGAAGAGTAACCATAATGATGAGAACTGGACATAGTTTTTCAGCTCACAGGAATTTTTAAAGCCATTTCTCCTGTCTCACACACCTCACAGGAAACTCTTATACAATCCCTTTTTCTTTCTTCATTTAATCTTCATTTAATCACTCCCAGTGTAGCAGAAATGCCCTCAAACATTTAAAACAATCCAGCTGCACTCTAGCCCACAATTTCTTGACTCTTTTTTTCGCTTCCCTCCACCTGATGCCAGCTGAGGGTCACTTCTCTTGTGGGATCCCCATCCTGGGAACATGGAGAAAGCAGAGTGGGATGTCTTCACACTTGACTACAGAAGTCTGCACATATCTGGGTAAGTCTTTCTCTAGAACGACTATGCAGCATGCTGTTAGGCTGTGAACTTGCCAGGATCTGTCCATTCTTGGACTTCTCTTATGACTCACTGTGAGAAACAAGCCAAAAGCTCCAGAATTTGGGGGATTTTGCAAATTGGTTTTTTTTTTTTCCCTTGGGATTACTTTTCTTCTTTTATTTGTTTGTTGGTGGGGTTTGGTTTTTTTTTTGTCTGCACTCAGCAAGCTATTGCCCTTTTCAAACTGCTTGACAGAACACTGCTTCGTGACACAATGTCGACAAGCAAAATATTGAATGGTTAAATGCTATTTTCTAAAACAATATGGGATAGTTTACCACCAGGAAATGGACCATGGCCAGAGACACTGGGAGAAAAATCATCACCACCTCACGTCAATGCTGGCACTTGATATAACATTAGGACTTAGGGTTCTAATTGTCTTAAACCAGGACTTTGTGACCTAAAAGATATAATGAAAAGGTTTAGATTTTTTACAGCTAGTCTTTATACTAGGACAAGCTGAAAGAGCTTTGAGTTTTGCTATTGATTCTGACCTAAAGTGATATTGATATGAATTTTAAATGCTGTGTGTAGATAAAGAGGGTGCAATGATCAGTTCAAATATAGTCTATTAGTGCTTGTTCAGGCAATTTTGTATTGTATAACATGATAAAAATTGGACAAGACCTTATTTGGTTTCTGTGTGTGAGGCTTTATCAGGTATGTGCTTTTTATGTTCTCATGCCTAATCAATACATCCTGGTTTTCTGGATGGGTCCCAGAGACACTGCCTAAGGACTGATGGAGCTTAAATGCTGGGACTTTACTTCATAGTGCTGTTTTCCCTTCCATTTCTGCGTAATCATTGACATTCTGGAGAGATTAGGTATTGTATATTGAGGAGCATATTCACCAGGCCTTTTGTGTTTGCCTTCATCATGATAATAACAAAAGTACTGGTGGTAGCAATAATATAAGCAGTAATAAAAATATAAATGCTTGTTCTGAATAGCACCCTATTGTGTTTGTGTTCTAATCTTTGTAAATGCTGATCATCTTTTGTCTTCCTAGAGTTAGGAGATGCTTTACTGTTTCAAGTTTTTCTGCACAGAAACTCCTTTCAAGGTTGAGGCATTGTTGGAAGCTAACAACAGTGGCTTTGAAATATATAATTTAAGCTGGAGAGTGACAAACACCCTAGCCTACTCCTGGGAGAGTAGCTGTGCTTTCACTTAATGAGGTAGCTGAAGACATCTCTGGTCCTTTTCCCACTTTGAGCCCAAATGCCAGAGGCAAAAGGGTGAGTTTTCCTTGCATGTGTGCAAAGATTTCAAGCTCTGTCTCTCTATGCACTTGCAGCTGTTGTCACCTCTCTGGAAAGGTCATTTTGACTTGCATAGTTATTAAATCCTGTCTCCTTTGTTCTACCCAGATCAATCCTAGGCCAATGCATTGAGGAAGCGATGTCTGATTCTTTGTAAAATGGAGCATGATGGCAAATATTGTTGGTAGGCAAAGGCAATCTAAGCTCGACTGTATTCTGCTTCCTTTTGAGAGCATGGCATCTCTTGGTGGCAGGGTACCTGGGTCTCTGTGACCATCATGCCTGTTAGCACCACGCAGAGCAGCAAAGAAAGAGTACAGCTCTATGATAACTACCTGGTTCAGTGGCACTGAACAGAGGCAGACAGAGAAGTATCCCTTAGCGATTTTTGCATGTGTGGTAGCCAGAAACTCTCCATCTACCCCGAAAGATTACTTGACTTGAAAAGCTTATTTGCTTCATAACCATGGCTGTGTCTTCTGCACTACTTTACAATACACACTTCACAAAGGCTCCTGAAAAGAAACGCTGTGTAGCACCTCTGTATGTTATATTCAGAGCACATGCTCAAAGAGCATAAAGTCTTCTTCGTGTAGCACTTGGATAATGAGTATGCCCAAAATTCTAAATACAGGGTAAATGTCACATGCACATGGAAGAATTCATCCATGAGATACATTACAGATTTATGATGCACAACTCATTAGGTTTTGTTATCTGATTCACCAAGTTTTCAATGAAGACAGATTGCCAGACAGGAAAAGAGGTAAAGAAAATCCAGTCAATTTATTCTGAAGGATCCATTCTTTCCATAGGACATTGTTTTGGGAGAAGTTTGCTTTAAATCAGGGCGCATGCAATTGGTTTATACCACGGTTTGATTTGATGGTACTTGGTTGTCCTTATCAAATGGAATTTATTTCATCAAAGCAAAGGAAACAGAAACTTGACCAGAAATTGGAAGCCTTGCTCATTAATCTAATGAGAGCTGCTTTTAGTTCCCATTTCACTTTCATGCCTGTTGGGGACAAGGAGGCTGCTCGTTTTATCATTGTTGTCCATACAGCTATCCCGCACTGCAGAATCCATGATGACTGCATTTTCGAAAGAGTGTCTCCCCAGGGACTGTAATTATTCATCTTTCAGGAGACACAAGATCTATAATACACAAGTGCTGCAGACAAGAACTAGTTTACAGGTTTATCTCATGACTGAAAGTATAATCCATCTTCCCTGGCATGATTTAGGAGGTGCTGCATAAGAGAAGAAAGAAAGTGGGTCAACCCCATTTCAACTTGTATTCCCCTGCTCACATAGGTCTTATTCTTTTAATTTCTCATTGAAGAGAATTAACGCTTGAGTGGGCAGAAGAAATGGGCCCTATTTCCTGTATCCTGTAACACACCTTGTAGCCATTAGGGTTGTGCCTGCACTAGGTTTGGACTCCCTGAGAGCTTTCTTGCCCCAGCAGCGACCCAGCCTGGCATCCTCTCTGTTATGAAAAGCAGAACAAGGAAGCCCTGTTTCTGGTGGAGATAGTGGCTTGGGATCTGGAAACCTTGACAACTTCATGAGGCAAGAATCAAGCTATTAATAGAGAACTTGAGTGTATTAATGGAATTTTCCTAATGTTTACATGGCAGGTCTAACCCTCTGAACAGGAATTCCAGAATTTCCCATGTTTCCTCTAATGAATAATACCTTAAGATATTTTCTTGTGGCTCATCCTTCCTCTTTTGCCAACAAGTCAGTCATTTCTCACTATCACCACAGAATAGCCCTGTAGCTATCACTACAACTCCATTCCCAGGAAAGTTTATTCTGAAGATGGGACTTCAGGTAGTTTAAGCTTCTTGGAACACAATTTAGTATCTAAAAACACTAAAGACACAACACTGCCATATGTCCATGCATCTGTTTGGAAGTCCAGGTTGGGTGTTCAAAAGAAAACCTGAATAGAAAGGGTTCCAAACTGAGAATTCATCTGCATAATAATATGTCATGTGTGACCATGTTGCCTCCTTAGCACTTCTTTTTTCACCTTCATCCCCACATATTTCTAATTTCCATGTATGCTAAAATCCCCATTGGAAACAACCCATTCCTCTGTGTTTGTTCTCCCCACACCCTACAATAACCATCTGTTATTCCTAAAGGGTAAACATAGCATGTCTTTTTCATTGTGACATAAAATGTTATTCAACAGCCCTAAAATATTTGCATTTTCCATAAAAACCTTGGCCAAATCTACTTTCTGTGGTCTAACACAGAGCCTTGCCTGCTCGGAGGGCAGCAAGTACTAAAAAACCTGCTAAAGGATTGTTAACAGAGAGAGCACAGGGTCTCTAGCACTGGGTACATTAGGAAGCAGGTTTCAGACCTGGGTGTTCACATTGCAAAGTATTTCAAATACCAGAGTAAGACAGGAACAGCTAAACTGCGCTCCAGACATCTAAATTTAAGGATTTACGTTTCTTCTGATGCAGTGGATGACATTATCGATTCCGAAAGCAACAGAAGGAGCGTACCGCTCTGCCTTGCTTTTGCCATTAGAGATTAAATCATCTCTGTTGGGTCTTTGCAGATAAAAAAACCCAAAACTCTTAACAAACCCATTCAAAATTCAGCAGCCTTCTTAAAGGGCCTAAATCCAAAAACCTCAATTTTAGCTGTGGTTTGTAAGTACCCCTAAAATATAGTAAGATGGGTGGAAACCCTAAATCTAGGGTTCTTTGAACATATAAATCCAAATATCATTGTTGCTGCTTGAGGCTGTCTCTGATTTGGAACCTGCTCCCTATTTAAAGGCATTCCAGGCAGACAATGCTGGTATATCAAGCCACCAGTTGTTTGTCAGGCAGAATAACTGATTTTAGTAAGGAGCTATCCTTTGAAATCAATATCATGATCTGGGCAATATTTAGGAAAAACATCCTCATCTCTAATATTTATAGTCATTCAATTATTACAGTCTGAAGTGAACTAAGTTAAAAGTAAGTCTTATTTATTTTTTACCATTTCTCATCAGTGAGTGAGCTGGCTGATTTATATGACCATTGATATCATCATAGTGTCTAGGAGAACTTGCTTACAATTACCTCAACTTTCCTGGCTCATGTATTGCTGTGCAGACACTGGAAGGTTGCAGACACTGCAAGGAAACAATCATAGGCAAAAAAAAAAAAAATCACAATGAATTAATTAGATAGTTTTCATAAGTCTCAAGTCAACACAAAGAAATAACCCACCACTAAATGAAATTTTGGGCTTCACCTACTCAGACCATGTCCATTAATTAATATAGTTCTTCCAAAACCTTACTCATTTATTTATTGCAAAAGCTTTTTAGGTTTTCAGCTCACCTTCATTTTTATGCAATTTTAGGATGATAAACTGCAGCAGGAATTGATTTGTCTGGACTTTGCTAATTCTCTGTATCTGCCTCCCATGTTACTATAGTTTCTCCCTGACACCTGCCTGTCTTTGACATTTTTCTGGGAAGCTGACCACTGTGCTTCAATTTATTAAGCCCTCCACATGAAGATATCAATTGCCTCCTGGCAACAGGAGCATTCATTATATGTCTTTGGGGGACAGGCATTTTCAAGAAAATTTTCTGAGTGAGGGACGCCACTTGCTGTTAGCTCTTTAGAAAGGAGGACACTTTCACCCTTTCTTTCATCAAAATTATTCAAAGGCAGAAATACTGACATTTCTGTCAAAATGCTCACTCACCAAGAGGTGAAGAAACAGTTTTAGAAATGACATGTACAACAGTTGTGCCCTGGCTTTTCACAGCAAAAAACTCCTCTTGAAGGGAAAAAGCATATATACATGACTCTGTGCCTCTGATATTCGGTGGGTTTGGCTGTGAGATTTGCCTGAAGCCCTGATGCAGCCCAGACTCCCAGACCCCAGGGGCATGCTCGCTGGTTTCTACATTCTATCACTTATTTGCCTAAACAAAAATAGCAAACTTAGTCTTACCAATGATTTTAAACAACTGAACTGCGGTGTTTGGGATATTATTAGAGGACTAGACACTAATGCATAGACACACGTGCTCCTGATGCGAATCTGTTAGTCACAAAAGGGTCCAATCATTACAGGACTCAACAAATGCATTCAGACAACTGTAAATTATAAAACATAGTTTAAAAAAAAGAATATAAATTGTAAAATTGACTCTAACAGGACACCTCCATTTCTGGGCACCAAGACACAGAATGAGGAATTGATGAACAGAAAGGAGACACAAGGTCAGTAACCAGACAAAATGATGTGACATTGCATCTAGAGAACTTGTAATCCAGATTTTGAGTCATATAAAAGCTTAAACATAAAGAGAGAAAACTGAGACAGAAAATACCCTGGCAGACATTTACTTGTGAAGCCACAAGACTGCTTGTGCCAATGCTCCAGGTCCCACTCCTTTAGAACCCTTTGCACACCAAACCTACCTCACAGCTGCCTCCATTGTCCCCCTACTGCCCTGATCCCCAGGATATCTGGCAAAGACCAGATCCTTGTCTGTGCAGGGTGTTGGTCAGATGTTGGTTTCCCCACTCCAGTGCAGCTTGCAATCAAATTTAAAGAGAAATCAAGGTTGTTATAATGAACAATACTGGGGAGACAACAAAGGTAAGTTTTAAGAAACCCATGCTTTTAGTGCTCAATGCCAAAAGTTGGTCATAGCATAGCATGTTCCTACAGCATTGAGCGGGATGGTGTCTGGGATAAGGACAGGATATTCTGCTAAGGAGGTTGTGAGAGAGGCTTGTCTGGCTGTCAGGTGAGGTGAAACCCCTGGAGAAGCAACAGGAAGGAAACTTTATTTATTTGACAGCAATGCAGCATGGCAGAGACTGTGAGCACAGAGTGGGCAGCACCACAGGGCAGATGAAGAAATGCCTGGGTGGACAACAAGGACTGCCCACAGCAGGAAGCAAAGGTTTGGGCTGGCAGAAGAAAGGAGACTTTCCTAAGAATCTAGAGATGACCATAAGGAACTCATAGATCTTGAGAAAAAACTACAAGTTGCTGGACAGAGTGAAGAGTGAGGACCCTTCTATTAATCAATTTTGCTTTCAAGCCTTTTATTCAATTTGTCTCACTCATCAGTATCTTGGTTTGTTCCACTACTCTTTTCTTGTGGTGGTTCAATTTGTTTTAGCAAATTGTTTTATTTATTTGTGCATATCTGTGTAATAAAGCACGGGTTTGGATCTTGGATGCCTTTCTTCTCTATTAGTATGCTTGCTTAAAAGAAAATGAGAGGTGGGTCCTTCTGAAAGTGTCAGCTATTTTGGGGGGCCAACCCAATGATACAAATGATAGAACCAAAAGCAAAACCAAATCAAACTGACTTTGCAAGGCTGTACATCAAAGAGCACAGAGTAACAGATGGGTAAAGCTTTTCAGCAACTTGCCACTATGAATCAACTTAGTAATATACCAAATCTAGAAATACCTGCCATTTCACAGGCTGTTGGATCTGCTTTAAACAGCAAATAACTGGGAAAAAAATGTAAGATGGGATCAGGTGTCCATTCACGCATTCTTGGAAGGGATCTGTCCACGGGTATTAAGTCAAAGGCCATAAGTGTGATGGTACTGTGAAAGTGATTTCTTAAGACAAAATATGGGCTTCAATACCTTGCTGACCACCCATTTGTGGTTAAGTGAAAGGACATACATCACTGGAAAATATTAATAGCTAGTCTTCAGGGAAAAACAGTGGAATACAGTCAGCATTAATCACATCCCTGACTCTATCTCAGAAGCCAAGAAGAGGTCATTTTTTTTTCCATCAGGAACATCTTGGTACTTAAAAGAAAAAAATGCATTCACACTTAAAGGTTTCTGTGGTGTAACCATAGAGATGTGTTAATGTAATAATCACACACAGCCATGTAGGGGCTTGTGCTGTTTTGTGCAAAGGGAGTTAGCAAAGTCCAACCTTTCCCTACACAAATGCACCCTCTTATAAGTAAAGAGAAGGAAATAGGTAAGTTTTACAAAAGCAAAGGTTTTATTAAAATTTAATGAAATTAGTTCACCTAATTATTTTCTTTGTGGTCTGAAATTGTGACAGAATCTTCACATGGTGCAAATCAGCAGACCCAGGGTAGCTCCAGGGATTTGCTCCTGCTAAGAAATGAGTCCATCACTTCCTCAAGGCTCTGACATTTTGAGGACTGTGTTATGACACAGAACAGCAATTCTGAAATGCCAGAGCAACCCCACTTCACCACCACATGATCCTGCTGAATAAAATAACAAAGCTCAGTTTTTCTGTGCAGTGTACATTTCAGCATGCAAGTTTATTTTTCTGCAATGACAGTTTTCTTCCTCCTCTAATTTTGCCAGGAATCATTATGGGCCTGCATACTCCTCAGGTGATACTGGCTCAGCAAACTGATTTGTTACAGCTTCTGGACAGAACCAAAATTCATTACACTAATCAGGTTCTTTGATAATTCTGTAGAGTACTGCTCTCAGGCATGGTGTGGAACCACAAACACAAATATTCTTAGTGTCCAGTAGCTTTATAATCTGGTGAGATATCTTGATGGACAGTTTCTCTGCTGATGTGTGCACATGTACTGTTAACATTATACTGAGCCATACTGAACAGGCATAGCAAAACCCACCAGAATGTGCTATTTTCCATATTTGTAAGAAGTGAACCCACCTCTGTGGGAATCCATTCCCAGCGCAGTACAGAGACATCTGGTAGTTAACAGCAAAGCCACAAATCATCTCGAAACTCACCTAAAAAAAGCCACAGATGATCCAATTTATTGCTGGTGACAGTCCTGCTTTGAGTTGCTGTAGGTAGCCCCTAGCAGCCCTCTAGCCAATAACAGGGAAAAAAACATTCCTTCTGGACTTGAAATGAATGGAGGGTATTTGGGAAGAGGGGTGGGAGAGAAGCTTAAGATTTTAAAAATTACACAAACATTTCCAATTTGACCAGGAATTTTTCCCCTTTAATATTGAAAACGTCTCATTTTCAGCTTGCTGATGCATTCAAAAGCATTATTTCTCTAAAAAGTGAGAAGATAATTGCCTGCCTGAGAATGGAAATGTATTGTGATACCTTTAGCTGGTTTCCATTCCACACATCCATAATATTTCTTTGAGTTTGCAATTGCTGATATACACAACGTACCATACAAAATGTTATCTTGTTTTTGTGCTGCTGGAAGGGTTGTTAGCTGTTTCTTTCCTGAACTGTGGCACCACAATATACATGCTGTACTCACTGGCAGGCAGTTCTCTGACTGCTTCCATCTCACAGTAGCACCATTGGCTTATATCTGTATTTCAGCACTGCACAGACTTGCAGGGATGAGAACTGAGCTCTGTGTCAGTCCTGTCCAGCAAGGGGCAACAAGGCTAGTCAGAGGTCTAGAAAATATGTCCTGTGAGGAACAGCTGAGGGAGCTGGGCTTGTTCAGTTTCAAGTAGAAGAGGCTCAGGGGGAACCTCATTGCTCTCTGTAACTCCCTGAAAAGTTTTTGGAGCCGGTCTCTTCAGAAATAGAGAGAATGGCCTTAAACTGAGACAGGGGACATTCAGATTAGACATTAGAAAACATTTTTCCCTGTTAGGGTGGTCAGACATTGGAATAGGTCGTCTAGGGAGGTAGTGGAGTCGCCATCCCTGGAGGTGTTCAAGAGGCATCTGGATCTGGCACTGGGTGATGTGATTTAGAGTTACAGTGGTAGTGCTGGGTGGATGGTTGGACCAGACAATCCTAAAGGTCTCTTCCAACCTGGATGATTCTATGATTCTGTGTATGCAAGACTGCACTTCTACATTGTTCCAACTTGCTTGCCCTGGCAGTTGGTGCAACATGGGTCTGAAGCTTACTTGCTTGTCCATTCCAGAATGAAGAAAATGTGGATGATTTTCTGAAAACCAAGAACATATCCTACACAGGGGTCTGCCCAGTTAATCCTCTCTAACCCATATTGCTATGTCCCCTCCAGAAACTTCATTTAACCAAAGCAGCTGTCATAAAAGGTAGGGAACAGTCAGAGCTCTGCCTGAGCTGCAGTTGAACATGCTCCCAGCAGTTAGGAGCAATAAGGAAAATCCTATTGAGTGCTCAAGCAGGGAATTAATTTCTTCCAAGCTGTATTTTCACAAAGGTATTTGCACTCCTGATAGTGGCTCCTGAAGGACTGAAAAACAGAGAACTTGCTTCAAACATAGACATATTTGGGAACTTTGTACAGTCACACTGTTTCAAGACAACCGCTTGACAAATGAGAGCCTGGTGAGTGCTAAACAAAGGTGATCTGTTCAAATAATGTCACAGCCTGAGAGAAAATACCACTATCAGAACTAGTCAAGTGTGCGTCCATCATGGCTAATAGCCGGTGTCAGTCCCCCCTGAGTGACAAGCGCCGTGCTCTGGGGCAGGCGGAGCAGAGCCCCAGCCCAGCAGGGCTGAGGTGGCAGCACACCAGCTGGGACCCTCCAGCTGGCCAGGGGCTGCGGCGGCCCCAGGGCTGCGCACAGGGAGCCACAGGAGCAGGGCTGGGCCACTCAGAGTGCTGGCAAGGAGGGGGATAAAGCATCCTGGAGAATATAGGTCACAAGCCAATGCTAAACTAACTGAGGAATCAGTTCATTTATTGCCTGACAGCTGTAATGGGTGGGGTTGGGGGAGAATGAATCTACGGGTCCCTGAAGAACTTGCACTGCTGCTGTCAACAATAGCATGGACAGTATCAACAAATACACAAGTATTAATGGCATTGCAAGTCTCCTAATTTTCATTTAAAACCCTAAAAACTATCAATCAATCAATCAAAAAAAACCAAAGGTAAAACCTTAGCTGAAAAAGGTCCAGTGTAGAACTGAGAATTTCCTTCCTTTTCTTGGTTTAAATCATGCCCAGTTCAAGTTATTTGAACACATGTATCTTGCATCTGTAAGGGCTTTGTTGTGGTTATGAGGAAAATGGGAAGAAATTACTGCGCTGGTGATTTCTTTTTCAATTATGAAATAAAAGGTAAATGACTATAAAATATGAGTGACTTGTACAGAGGATATGTTATATCTTTTCTTCT
This sequence comes from Acanthiza pusilla, assembly GCA_036630365.1. NCBI lineage: Eukaryota > Metazoa > Chordata > Aves > Passeriformes > Acanthizidae > Acanthiza > Acanthiza pusilla. Next base: position 27,856,418 of record JAXCHO010000036.1, read on the forward strand.
TGTCCTGACTACTGCCCCTGTAATCATATAAGTAATTGCAAAGAGATTGCACCAGCCTTTATAATTCCCCTTCAAGGCACTTAGAAAGGATGGGAATTCATTCTGTTTCATTTGCAGACAAACTTCGTAATTCTGAGGGTTCCTATCCCAGAAAATCAGATTTATGAGGTAAAACAACCATGGGGGGAATGTGAGTCTGATGGAAGAAAAAGGCTGATTAGGTTATTGGTGTGTGCACAGCAATAACCATGTTTAAACTGGAGCTGGAACATGGCAATGTCCTTAACAGGCCTCCTTGATCCATCCCTCTAGAAAGAAAGTGGAAGGAAGGGAAAAAGGTAAACCCAAAGAAGGAACACAGTAGAAGTAGCGTAGAGCAAGGAATATGGGAAGAAAATGCTGCACCAAAAAGCCAGCAACGAGCGGCACGATTTCCCACGTATCAGGGATCAGTCAGCCCTGCCCGGGGCTTGTTCTGACACCCTTCTTAACTGCACAGGGTGCCTGTTCAATGTGATACAAAATCATGTGTGTTTCTGTACTTTAGGTGAGTTTTTTAAGTTCAAACCACCTTTAAAGTGCATTAGAAATCCCGTAACACCTAACAAAGAGGAAAGGCTGGGTACAGTTCTTCCTCCCCAATACACCCAGTCTTCTGCGCCACACTCTCTGCCCCCAGAAAAGACATGGTAAGAAAGAGGCATTCTAACCTTTACGGACCATTGACTTCAATGGGCTTTGCATTGCTTGAGCCCTTCATTTTTGTATTCTAAAGAAACCAAGAGAAAGCTCATGAAGATCAGAGGCAGCTGAATGTCTTTATGTGTAAAATAACTTGAAAGGTAGGGCTTAACCCTAGCAAAAGAGAGCAAAATTCACAGTTCACCTACTCTATCCAGTCATAGATTTGTAATTTTGACGCTTGTGATAAAAGTAAAAGAAAAAATGTTAAAATTTCATGGGGAAGGGAGGAGGGTCATGAGTCTAAACTAAAAGCCTGAAAAAAATAATTTCAGGACTTCAATTGTCCCTACAGATTTCCTCTAAAGACTGACAGCATGTGGCACTATCTTACTCTAATTT